>NDXB01015271.1:0-61311 GCA_002631895.1 Agapornis roseicollis | reverse complement strand
TTGAAGAGCCACCCCCCCCAGGCGGTGGGGATTTTTTTTTTTTTTTTTTTTTTTTTGGTTTTCAGAGGAACAGATAAATTCAGGGAAATTTAGCTCTTAAAATTTTATCTTTGTTTTTTTGTATGAGAGTTGAAACCAACCTCCAAACCCCACCTGTTTTGGAAATGATTTAATGAACAATAAGTCAGATAAGAACTTTCATCAGGGCTCATAATTGCTTTGCNCAGATAAATTCAGGGAAATTTAGCTCTTAAAATTTTATCTTTGTTTTTTTGTATGAGAGTTGAAACCAACCTCCAAACCCCACCTGTTTTGGAAATGATTTAATGAACAATAAGTCAGATAAGAACTTTCATCAGGGCTCATAATTGTTTTGCTCTGTTTTAGGTAAGGTGGGGTTTTTTTGCTTGCTTTTAGATAAATCTTTACACAAGCACCTTCTCTTCTCTTTGAACTCCCCAACGGGTCATGCCCTCCAGGGCAGAGAACACCTAATCACGTCCTTAAATCATCACACTGGTAAAATCCATATTGGGATAAACAGTTTGGCCTAGCAAGGGCTGCACTTTTAACTTCCAGCTGTAATTTTTGGCAGGCACAATCTGGGATGTGGTGAGAAGTCAGAGAGAAGCCTACAAACGCCTCCTAATCAGGGGCCCTTTGGCTGCAGTGTAATCCACTGATTTGGCACAGGATGAACCTGGATGGACGCACAAAGACACAGCCTCTTCCAGAGCACAGCAGCAGTATATACCCAAGTCCTGAGAGCTCTGCTCTAGTGATTCCTAAGGTAAGGCAAGGGGACAGAAAATCACTGCCATTCCACTGAATAAATATGCTTTCTTTTGAATTTCCCTACTCTTCCTCTTCCTACCACCCATCTCCTCTCCTCTGGAAGCACCACAGATGTGAAAGGTTTGCAGGTAAGCAAAGAGGATATGGTCACAGCAAATGACAGAGCCAGAGCTGAGTGCAGCACACACTGATAAACCCCTGCCAAAGCCTTTCCCTTTTGAAACAGAATCCTTGTAATGGAAATAATTACCGAAGACGCAGACAAAAACTACTTCTGAATGAAATTTAAGCTTCAGCAGACCACAGAACCGCCAGGAAATGCCAAGTCCAAGCAGCCATCCCTTCATCCTGAATTCACACCATTTTCTGTTTCTGTTTCCTGTGCAAAGTTATCAATCACTCAGAAAACAGTTGCCAGGAGGGAGGGAGCTGTGGATCAAGCTTTGGATACAGAGTGCCTTGGGACAGCCTTCACCTGACTCTGCAAAAATACCAGACAGCTCCCTCATGTTGAGAGGGGGCTCTCTGGAAATACGTGGTGTAATACAGAGTATTGAGGGGAAAACCAGCAACTTGAGGGGGGACTTTTGGCAATACCCAGAATGATGAGTATTAACCAGGGGAGAAGAAAAGATTTCTGGGGGAAAGGATGGCAGAGGGGAGTCTCTGGCTATGCCCAGTGCAGTATTTGGTACTGGGGGGTGGGGGGGCGGGACACAACCTTTGGCAATCCCTAGAAGGATGCTGTGTGATCTGGGTGAGTAGTATTGGCAGCACGCAGCGCAGCACTGAGCTGCATGATTGTGTGTGGGAACCTCTGGCAATGTGCAGCACTATGGGGATGGGGGAGAATGACAGGATTTGAGGTGCGAACACCGCTGGCGATACAGAGTGATGTCGACAGGAAGTGGAGGGGACACGGACACCCCAGCCCCTCCGCAGCGCGCACCGAGGGCGCGTAACGACGCAACTCACCTCAACACACACGCGCAAAAACCGCGCAGAGCCACGCGGCGCAGGCACGCACTTTGTCCTAGTCCCCATCCCAACGCTCAGACACTCCGCAGGCACAGCAGAGGCCGCAGGGGCAACGCTGCGGGTGCGCGCACACGAGCGGGCGCGGCCGCTTTAAGGGCGGCGGGGGCGCGCCTCCGGGGCGCCCGGCGCGCCTCCGCCTCGCCTCTCCGCTGCGCCGCGTTCCCTCCTCTCCCGCTCTCCCTCGCCCCGCTTTAAAGTCTCCGCCAGGATCCGGGCTCGCCCGGCACTTCCTGTACGGCAGGATGGAGCGCGCCGGGGCCCCGGCTGACCGCCGCCCGCCCGCCCGTGCGCGAAGGCGGCTCTGAGCGCCCCGTCCGCGGCATGCCGCGCTCCCCGCTGCCAGCGTGAGGCCCGCACCCCGCCGAGCGGGGGGACCCCGCGACTCTGCCCTACCCCACGCCCGGGGTGAGGGGTTTATTTTTGCCCCCTGCCCCCCCNCGCGGCGCCGCGGCCCCTCCCCCACCCCCCCGGTACGGCCCCGCCCCCCCCCCCCCCCGGGGGGGGGGGTTTTTTTTTGCCCCCCCCCCCCCCCCCCCCCGTTGAAGATTCGAGTGGGAGCCCCCCGCTTCCTCCCGCAGGAAGAGAGAGTGCTGCGGGAGAAACTTTATTTTCAACAAGTTTGGGGCTTTTTTTTCTTTTATTTTTTTTTTCCTTTTTAATTATTATTATTTTTTCCACCCTGTGCGTTAAGTATTTCAGTCCCTCTCCTCTTTCGATGTGCGGCTTTGGACATGCGGAGGCTACTGCAACCGTGTTGGTGGATCTTTTTCTTGAAAATCACCAGCTCCGTGCTCCATGATGTGGTGTGCTTCCCCGGTGAGTGAGCGCGGCGCTTCGGGAAGCATTGGAGGGGGCGGGGGTCCCGCTGCTTCCGATACACGTGTCCGCGACCCCCGTCTGGGGTACCGGCGGAGCACCCCGCGAGTGCGGAGGATGCGTTAGGGGCCGTGGTGATGGGGTGGCTGCTCCGGTGCCGGCTTTCTCTCAGCACCGCGGCACCCTCCCGGCTGTGGGCATCTCTGCCCGCGAGTGGGGCCGTGAGCGGTGCCCGGGTCTCCGGCGGTTCCCGGTGCACTGCAGCCCCCGATGGAGTGAAGCGGGCGGGGAACGGGAGGTCCTATGCGATAGCTGTGCTCCGTGGGGTTGCTTGCGGGGCCCCCTTTGTGCTGCGGGACTGCCGCCCGCCGCCCCGCAGGGAGCGCGGCTCTGAGCCCTTGTTGCAACCTCGCGTCCGCCGCCAGAAACTTGGCTGTGCGCGGGTCTCTGCTCACCGCACCCGTGTCCGCGGTGGGTGTCTCGCCCTGCGAGCGCCTCACCTTGCCGGGGCGGCTGATGGTGGGGGGTCGCGCCCGCTGAGCACCGGGGCTGCTCTGTGCAGCAACCACCGCACGCCCGCGGGAGAGGGGTTATGCGGGCGGAGAGCACCCACCGCCGACCGTGCTAACCCCGCGCCCCCTGGCTTGTGCCTATCGCTCTCGCTCCGCACCGTAACGCAGGGGCTGGGGCTGCCGGGGCCGGGTGGGCGCCGGGACTCCGCGTTCCCCCCGGCAAGCCCCTCCGGGCCGGGGGAAACTCGCGGGGCTCCGGCTCTGGCCGCCTTCGCAGTGCCCGCGGCCGGCCGTTGGAGGCGCTCTGGGGCCGCCGGGCTACCCCGCGGGGCCGCGCGCAGCCCTCCGCCGGCGCGCCGTTCGCCGCCTCGAGCGCGGGCTGGATTTACTGTGGTGTGTCCCATCCCCTCCCGCATCAAGGGTTTTCCTGACCATGGCTTCGCACCCCTCGGAGCCGTTTGGTTATTCTCCGTTTCCTGTGCTTCGGCGGGGTGATGTGAGGGGCCGCGAGCAGAACATTCCCCTTCCACCGTCCCTCTTGACCCTCGATGGGCGCCTGATGCGGCCCCAGCCATTGGCTGTGTCCGTCCGGTTGTGCGAGTGGGGAAAGAAAGGCTTAAATTCAGGGAGCTTCGTAAGAAGTTCCACTTCTCTTGCTTTCCATTTGTCCCTAAAATACACTTTTCTCCCCTAAGGCAGAGATAAGCAGTTAGACCCATCCTCTCCCAGTCCTTCCAGCAGTTTCTCACATGGTAAAATGATCTGAAGAAAAAAACAAATACGTTGGAGAGAGGGTTAATACCTCTGCAGCTCTTGAAGAAACATTTATCTTCTTTGTATTGATTTCTTCTCAATTTCAGGCCTCAGAGTGAAGTCTTTCTCTCTGGTTCTGATATATATTGTACAGTAATTACATCTAGAAGGCAGGCTCCAGGAATGCTTCGGAAAAACAAGCCGTGATGTGGGTTTAATATGACAGAATTGTACTATTCGCTGATATAGATCGGTGAGATTTGAACCAGTTGATATTTGCATTACGGTTTGAATAGGAAGATGAATGTGAGCAGAGTAGTAGGTCTGTGGATGTTTGCTGTGTGTTGGTAAACTCTTTAATGTTGGAAGGATTGAGACAGCTCTGTAACACTTCAGAATACTTTGGGGCTCTTCATGGGTAAAGGTTTGCTTGGAAACCAAACTATTTTCCAGGAGGGTTTTTATGGGTTTAGTTTCTGTACAGAGCTACTGTGTTAGCCCTCAGTGCTTGCTCACGGCTGTATGCTGCCTCCTGAAGAGCAGTAATGTCTGGTGTGCATGCATGTGTGTGTGCAAGGGGTTGTGAGCGAGGCAGCGTGATAAACCAGACTCTGATCCAGTACATCCAAGATGCCCGAGGCAGGGAAGCTGCAGGGAGGATCTCAGTGGACTGTAACAGGACATTGGTGCTGACAGCATCCAATGGCAAATCATTGGAATTTGTCTTGGCGGGGAATCCCGGCAACATATTAACTGTTTAGTATCTACCACAAATGTTTCGGTGCCTTTTCATGGCATTTTCTAGAGAGGATTAGTGAATTAAGTCACTTATTTTACATGTTAATTCACAAGCATCTTTCTTTTCTCCACTTCATANAATTTGTCTTGGCGGGGAATCCCGGCAACATATTAACTGTTTAGTATCTACCACAAATGTTTCGGTGCCTTTTCATGGCATTTTCTAGAGAGGATTAGTGAATTAAGTCACTTATTTTACATGTTAATTCACAAGCATCTTTCTAGTTCTAGTTCTCTTGAAACAGAAGAGAGGTCACCATTTATTCTTTCCCCTGCAAATTACTTTACTTTCTGAAGAAACATAAAGGCTATTTATTTTCTTTGTTCAGCAACAACAAATGAACCATGTAGAAAATAAGCCTTTGCAGTGTTCTTTTGTTCTGAGGACTGTAATAGGTTTTCACTGTTTAAGTAGGTATCTTTTTCTGTTGCTGCTTTGGTTACAATAAGAGGAAGGAGTCATTCTTGCACAAACAATATGTGGGTGAGGTTTTGCTCTTTCTGAAGTGTTTAGTGCATTTCTCTATGGGCTTGTCACTGGTAATTGCATTACTTAATAAATCAAACTGAGACAAGGTAAGAGAGGTTGTTTCCATGGGGTCTGTTTGCTCATTAATCTAAATTCACAGTACCAGAAATCAGCAAGACACAAATATTAACCTTGCTGTGATATACTTGGTATCCAGTTTCTCAGTGTTTTACCAAGAGAGGATAAATATTTTTTGTGAAGGAAAAAGTATACATGTGTGCAGTCATTAGCTGTTGCTGTGATGATCCTGTCACCTAAGGAGTGATAATTGTTAGTGTTCTCTTGGGCTAGATGCATAAATGGAAGTAATTCCCTTGATTCTGGATTAGCTCTCAGGTAATGGATGAAGTTGCTGCAGACCTGGTCACTGCCAGGTAACTGTAAATGGGTTTTGAATTTTTGAGTCTTTCTGGTTCTGAGTTGAGAGTTAATTTTACATGCAACTGCCTCCTGCTTGGAGGAAGAAATATACTAGGAGCTTTTCCTTTCTGCTAATCAAGTGCAACTTCAGGTATTTCTAAAGGCATGGAGGAGAATGGCTTCCTTTATGAAAGGTTTTGCAGAGGAAGGTGCATTGTGCACATAGAGAAATACAGAATGTACAGGAGAGGGCCCTCCAAGACTTTATTTAGTCCTGTGGCTTTTATGAAGATGACACTTCTTACATTTTAATTATCCCTTATTTTCAGCGCCTTTTTAAAATATGCTTTACGTTACGGGAAATTGCTAATGGAGTCCTTGTAGATAAAGAATGTCAAGTGAGCCTATCCCACGCTGTAAGAGCTGAGCTTGCTGTATGCTTCTGGGGGGAAAACTCGAGGGAGAGCTTTGCTATCTGTTAGCAGGTTTACAGGAGCTGACTTGTGGTTAATAGAGTCTGGACACAGGTTTCCAATGTCTTTGAGTACTCACAAGAGCTATCTGCACTAGTAGCCAAGGTAAGAGGCTATTTAATTTGGGAAAGGAAGAATAAGCATCACAGTGGAAGGGATTTTGGTATTTCCAAACAAGAAAGGAACACAATTTGAGGATTACTGGAGTTCCCTCAGTCATATCTGCAGTGTCTAAAAAAACCTGTAGCCAGGCTGGGGACATTGCTCTGCTTGAAGGAGTGAGGAGGATGTTTGCATGTGTGTATAAGTTAGGATTTCTGTTACTGCTCCTTCATCTGCTATCTCCTTTTTGTCTAAGAAATGGGGACAAAAGGGGTTTTGATCCTGTTCAGAAAATAGGTGTCTTGGTCAGTGAGGAACTTGTGTGAGTGTGGCACAGGGATGTCAGGTCATTCACCTGTCCATCTGCAGCCATGCTGGGAACCTCTGCTGAGGAAACAGGTCTTGGTGGGTAGCAAAAAAATAACCAAACCCCATCTATTGATTTCGGTAGGGTAATGGTTTCATTCCCTGTTTCTGGGTCTTCGAAGGGAGAAGTGTCTGAAGTTATGTACATGCAGTCTGTTAAAGCTGGACTGTTACCAAGATGTGCAAATTTAATAGTTGGTGTTTGTTTCCAGTTACAGAAATGACAGATAGCAGTGAGGACTCTATCCACCTTATGATCAGTGCTCAAGGGCTAGCTAACATACTTAGAGTTTTCTGAAATAAAATTACATTAACATTAACTCTAATATCAATGTTCAAGTTTCATGGTTGAATTCGAGAAATGGACTTCAAACTATTAATCTCAACTGTCCTCAAAAAAGACATGTCATTGGGTTGCTGCTTTTTAGCAGCAGAATGATCACATGGCATGATGTGCTATGAAGCCTCAGGGTGCAGTAACAACATTGTACTGTAGGTAATATGTAACTTTAACCTGAGAAATTACAAAGAAATAAAGCTGATTTGTTTGCCCAAATTACTGTGCTTCCATTTTTAAAGATCACGGTTGCTTCTCTGTGTTGATAAAATAGTAATTATTCATGCTTACATGCCACCCTGCTTAAAGTTTAATTCTAAACAACAATTTTTAAGTATTTTGAGAAGTGGAATCTCATCAGACAAATTTTCTTAGAAGACATGGTGTCATCTAAGGATGCAGATACGCACCAAATATATTAACTTATGCTTTTATGTATCCCTTTTGGAGACTGCTTGCTGCTTTATGTGCCTAAATATCTTTACACATCTTTCCCTTCTTCATGAAGTAAATTGTCAATATTTCTTCCAAGTGAAAACTGTGAACCTGCATCTTCTTGTACCAGGTTGATGGGAATGTGACTTCACTGATTGCCAGAGTTATTCTCAGGAAGAATGAGCCTGTATCAGTCTCGTAGAGATATGCAGGGGTTGGAAACAAAGCAGAGAAGGAAGGTGCAAGTTAATGCACTCCTTCAAATAAAGCAGGGGAATGTGGGGCTTGGCCAACTGGAGATGCCCAGCTAAGAGAGTAACTGTAGATGAAAGCACTAGTTTCTGCTTTTGTGTGTCTATAAACCTTTAGAGAAAGCCTAAAAAAATTGCAGAATGATCCTTGGTTGCTGTTCATTTTTCAATTGGTAAGTATCTTGTGGTAGTGCTGATGATCATGTTATCCATGCTGTAGGCTACAGCTACCCATCCACATTACTTACCCTGGGACAAGTCAAAGTGGCTTCTTTCTTTCAATGCTGCTTATACATGGTACAGTTCTCCAAAGTGATCTTGCCCACCTCAGTGAGAACAGGGGTGTACTCTTAGGTGACTCAGGGCTCCTTTGGTCATGTCTTCAAAGTGCTTGCCTTTCAATGTACAGTTGTCATCTTGAGGCACAGCTGCCAGGGCATAGTGGTTAACGCCTTGAGCTCTCACATATTTATAGCCTAAGCAGAGGCTCATCCCACCCAGCAAATGAACAGATGAATAAGGGTGCAGATTGCAAGCACAGCAGCGAAGATCCTGCAGTACTGCATGGGTGTTGCTGTGCTTTTTTAATTTTTCCTTTTCTCTGATTGCTAATGGGAAGCTGAAGGAAACAGTGATGGTGAATCAACTCCCCAGCTGATGGGAGGAGGAGGGACGACACAGGGCAGTAAGGAAATGGAGAAATTTGTGCAATCACTGTAAGATATGTTTCTATTACACTGAATGGGCTCAGCTTACAGCAATTTGAATTACTCTTCAAGTGAACTATGGTTAAAGTAAAATCAGTTTGTACCCGGCCTTTCTGTTTTTCTTCATGTGGTTTTATTATGCACCACCAAGTTTGCTCAGGAGTTCAAGTACCAGCGTTTTTCATTACCAAGTCATTTGAATAATGATGAACCGTTTTCTAGAACTTAAAACTTGACCGCATTGTGTACCTGCCAGCAGCACTGACATAAAACCTCAATTGACGTGGGTATTGCAGGCTGTCTGTGCATAAATGCTGCAGTGATGCCTGAATGTGCTTATCCTGTGCCAGTGCCCTTTGAGGGGGTTTGCATTCAGAGCATGGAGGCCTTAGTAAAGAAAATGTAGGTGTTTTGAGACTTGGGTGCTTAGCTTAGGAAAGCTGCTTTGACGAAGTCCTTTTCTCTGCTTGCAGGTATGTAATGACTGATACCTTGAGTTCCAAAGAGCTGCATTGATTAGAAGCAAAATGCGAGCTATTATTTGGTCTTGTGATAGCTTTTTTATTCTTTTCTTTTGAAATAGAATGTTCCTGCCTCCCTGATAGAGTGTTGTGAAAGTTTCTTGTTGGGAGTCAGTTTATTCTGCTGACAGTAAAGGAAAACTATCTGGTAACTCCTTGCAGGCGAAGTGGGCAGTTGTTCAGGTTTCCTGCACTTCACTCTTTCAATCTTCTGTACTTGCAGGAAGCTTGTAAGAGACATACATAATGCTGTATACTTGCTTTAATCCAAGCAGTGCCTTTCTGTCCCCTTAGTCCTAGAAAAGCATCTGCAATTTGGGTTATTGTATTTTTATCAGGCTGAAGTCTTAGACCTGGAGTTCCTTAGTCAGTTTGTCAGGCTGGTTTAAACAACAGTGTTAGTTGCCCAGAGTGGAAGAGGATTTCACCATGACAAGTGGTGAACACTGAATCTGCAGGATCTGAAGGTGGAATCTCTTGTGCCAGTGCACCAGACAAGCCATTTTTATATTGCAGAGGTAAACAGAAACAGTTCTGTCCTGACCCTTGCTCATCCTCAACAGTTAACAAGTTAGGTTTTTTGGGCCTCATTCCTTTCCCTTACAAAAAGGATGTCTGAAGTAAACCCTGCACTGCTGAGGACCACTCCTACCTTTGTGTCATTTTAGTGTGCTTAGAAATGCTCTCCTTATGGATGTGTATTTATCGAAGTCTCAGTTTAATCATTATTTATCATGTGCCTCAGCATGAGACTGTTGTGTCTGTCCTACTTTCCCTGTGGAAACTCCAAGCTGAGCCAATAAAGATACTACTAGCTTTCAAATAATTAAGTGCAGATCTACATTGCTATCACAAGTGAATTTAGGGATTACATTTTCAATAGTCTTTCACTGGTATTTAGATTCCCAAAGTGCTTTCAGACTTTGGGAGATTATGGCATAGATTTCCGGCAGTCCAAGTGGAAATACGGGTTTATGCAGCATGGCTGTCTCTTAGCATTTACATCCACTCTGCAGATAGGCAGAGAGAGCCAGTTGAAGGTTTGTTCTTGCTGGTCTCCCTGCTACTTGTAACTAGTTTGCTCATTTTCTTATAGTGCAGTAGCTCCTGTATTCTGAATTTAAATCCATGCTTAGAAATACAACTAAACTTTGCCTGTTGACAGCAGTTGCATCATATTTTAATTGGTGAGAATCGCTAATGGAGTGTTCAGGTTCTAAAATTAGTTGTTTGTTTTTCCTTCTTTGCCCAAGGGTTTTGCATCAGATTTATACAGTTTCTGTAAAACTGTTTGTGTTCCAAAGCAACACCTTTGTGCAGCTTTAGCTATTTAAATAAGTGTTAAAAGGATGGGCTCAGTGACAGCAGGTTCAGAAACTGTGATTTTTCTTAAAGTTGTTTCCTACTACATTGTTTATGCATTGTAAAGTGCTTCTGTTTACTGTGAATTAATTCACTGTCATCTTTGTAAACCTGAGGTGCAAAATGTGCGAGTTTGTAATGTTTTATCGTAATGGTAGGGCCTCTGCTGCTGCAGATTGTCCTATCACGATTGATATGAATCTATCTATCTATGGCATCTTTCATCAGGTGAGGATTTGCACACTAGCCCTCATCAGGGCATTACTCAGGAACAACTGTGCATATTCTCTTCAGTATTTCCATAGGCTGGCTTTGTATCAAAGATGCCCAGTTTTAATAATGGCTTTATGTTTTAATACTTTCTTTATGCTTCTTGGAGGCTTTTACTATGTGGTGAAATGCAAACCCAGCTCTTTGTGCTTTCTGTGAAGCAGAGGTGTCCAGTCCTGCCATTAAAAGTCTCTTTGGAGTATGTTTGTTATGTGTATCAGTCTGGGGAATTGCTCTGTTACATTGTACCTAATTTTTGACCAAAGCTTTGAGATTTTATGTCAACAGCTGTCTGTTGTTTGTGTGCTTTTTATCAATTGCTTCTTTGATGCAGACTGAAATGATACCCACCTGCTTTTCCTTGAACAGTTACCAAAATAAATAACCGAAAAAGCAATTGAGTTCATCACTGTAGCTGTGATTCTCAAACTGCAAATACACATACACTTTAACAACTGTCTTTTAGGTTTGGATTTTCTCTAGTAGTTTAAAGAGCCCTCTGATACTTTATTACTGTGAGGTACTTACGCATTACAATAAAACCATGTCACAAGGTCCTGCTTAACTCTGTGTCCAAACTCCACAAGCCCTTTGCCATCAGATTTCATCTACTCCTTCTGCAATTTTTGTAGCAGTCTTTTTCTTTTCCTCTTCTCCATTTCCCCCCTCCCCCAACTTATTTTCAGAAGGGTGCACAACAGAGCTCAACACTGATCATATTCATATCATACGTGCATGATGCTATTGCCCTTTCTGTTTGTCCAAGGATTTTTAGTGGCCAGCTTTTCTGCTGCAGCAAGAAAGAGCATGTTTATTGTTTGCCTACTATGACTTAGAGGTGGTTATTGAAGTCAGTGTTGAACAGCACAGTCTGCCTGGATCAAGATTTCTTAAGGGTTTTAACTTTATTAAAGTAAACTCTTTAAATATCTCTCTTTTTTTTTTTTCCCCCTCATGTGTGCCATGCTGTAATGGTAATTTTAACAGTGGTGAGCAAGGCAGGCCTGTTTGACTGAAGTCCTCTGCAGCCTTAGTGTCATCATTTATTTGTTCTGGCTTTGTTTCCTTTCCCAGCCCAACAGTTTTTAAGGAAGCAGCATTCAGTGCATCCCATAATAGTCCAGGTGCCTGCTGTGGAGTTCTCCAAACCAGATTTCGTTGGGTTTAAATTCTGTTAAGCATTGTGTGAAGCTTTCAGTTTACAGCTCCAGAACATGACTGTGACTTTCTGGTCATAGTTGTCACCCTTCTGTGATAACACTGATGTGGCTAACAGTTGAGCTTCATCAGAAACTCAGGAGTGGGGGTTACAGCTTGAATGTAGCCCTAAGGAGGCAATAGATTTCTTAGGAATGTGGGTTTTGTCCCCATCCATTCCCACACCCCTTTATACCAAAACCATGCTGCTGCTTTCGATATAAAGTGTTTCTTGTAGCATCTTTTTCTGCTGCTGGATGCAGAAGACTGGATATTGAGCCAGCTGCAAGAGTTTAGAAGATCTGCTCTGTTGCCATGGCCCTTTTTCCACTAGGGTGGACCCCCTTGGATGCTTTAACTTTCCACTTCGATTGTTTTAGGCAAACTTGCACCATTTGTCAGTTGAGGAAAAACAATTCCTTCTCTCCCAGCTAATATTGCCCTGTCTGGGAAGGGACTGGTGTCTCTGAAGGTATGTAAGAAGATGAAGAGATCCTTATGACTGAAGCAGAAAGGGAGTCCAATCTTCCAAATATGATAGTCTTTACAAAAAAATGGTGAGAAGACCTGATCCTTACCTAGCAGCTAATATTGGATCAGTGTCTCGCATGTTGAAAGGATCATAATCTCAGTTGTGCTTGATCAATACTGATACTTTTCATGTGCTTCAGGAGGATGTAGTGCAGCATGAGCCAGGCAGGTGCTGGCAGCACATGCAGCCTGGATAGCATAGGGCAGTGACCAGGCAGTCTGCCAGGAAGGTTTCAACTAGTCTTTACAGTGATGGACTAGATGGCCATCACCAAAAGTCCCTTCCGGCAGTGTTCTGTGCTGTACATACTTTACTGCACATTTGAAGTCCTTGGGTGTCTCTGGGGACTGTAGGAATAAAGTGGAGCTGCAGTCTGTGTGGTCAAAGAGCCTCTGCTGTGCATGGAAGGGGAGCCTGATGCCCAATGGTATTACTTGCTGGAGCGTGAAGCCTGCAAGTAATGGTAATACAAATGTATTTCAATTTGTAACCTGGCCTTCTGTATCAAGATTGGACTACTTCTATTGCACATGTACATCACTTGGGGAAACATGCTGATAGTACTTAACATTTAATTGCTTCTCTTGATTTTATTCGTAAATTAGAATCTAGAGGATCTGTAAGGTGAAAAAAAACCAACCCAACAAACCAGTGAAGCTTAATTGGACAATGGTTTAGAGTAACAAAACAAGGCGTGTAGCTTTCCAGCTTTTGGAGCAGAGACGAACACAAACTTACTTATTGATCTGTATGTATGATCTCATATTTTAGCTACTGTCTAAACTGAGGTCATCTGTATGCTAGATTGCTTCGGAATCTGTCTATCTTATCACATCTTGTACTCATTTACAGTTGTTTCCATTTCTGGCCTTGTTGCAGAGACAGCTAGTGTTTCAACCTAAATTAAAATCAATAAGAAGCAATTTCATTTGTTTTTTAACTACTCGAGCAGACTTTTTTTGGTAAACCTCTGTATGTTCAAATAAGCCACTTTGTTCTTTCCATCAAGGTAATTGCCAGACCTCATTAATTCTTAATCTCTGCCTATGGAGGACGGGGTTTATTTTCCAGTGTACCTAAGAGAATGTCAACAATAATTTAAAAATAAACATGTATTTTAAATCACTGCTGAGAAATAGCTGCAATAAAGAACTCTTGGCAATTAGAAGTAGTTTAAAAATATCTTGAGAGGAAGCATATGCTTGGGGCTGTGGTGGATGCTGTTGACATAGGAATCCTGCACTCGCAGGGGAGCACAGGCTTCCCCCCGGGTGCATTTGGGCAGTGTTCTGCAGGGAGGACTTTCAGTGGAAAACGTACAGTCTAGGTCTCTGTGTCTTCAGTCCTTGGCTCGGATCTTTCTGCATCGCACCAGTTCATGTAAGAAGCTGTTGTCATGTTGTCAGCTGGCTTTTACCACACAGCCAGCAGAGTGCCAGCAATAACAGTTAATCTGGGTCAAATTCAACATGGAATTCAGACTGAAGCAATGTTGGTATTTCCTAGATAAGGCAATGGTGAACCATAACATAATATTAGAGTAAATATCTGAAGGTAACATGCTGATGAAGTGTTCGAAACGGGATGTGTTGCTGCTCTGGCAAGTTGATCACCAGGGCAGGAAATCACCTTCCCTTAGTTTGTAGGGGAGGCTGCCACTACAATGGATGGAGATGGTCACATTACTGTGGAAAATAGTTTAATTGGAAACATAAACTCTGTGTTTCTGAAGGGTCAGTTTTCAGTGGCAAGGCTTCCTGTCCCTGATGTCGATAGCTAGTTGGAAGAAATAGTTTGTGTCTTAAGAAACAGCATTTCCAGAAATGGCAGACCAGCTGCTGTGGTGAAGAATCTGGCTCTTGCATGGATGCTTTTGGTACGGTGCTTGCTAAGTTCAGCATCTACCAGTGCTGGGCCAGTGTCTGTATGAGCATTTCTGTTCTTCTGCATCTTTTAAGTCATGCAAGGTGAGACTAAATGCATGCTAATGTTTTTATCAGATGACTCTGGATTTCTGTGATCTTGCCCAGTGCTTCCCATAACATCAGAAATGTTTAAGAATTGCTGGAAATTTTCCTTCCAAAGACAAGAACCTTTTGGATGGTATAAATCTCATTTTCTGTTTAGTTCCTGAGTATTATGAGCTACCTGTTACTTTAAACTCTTGGATTCATTTTTTTTCTCACTTTTTGCTTCCCCTTGCTTTGATTCAGGTGTGTTAATGAATCGAGGGCAAACCAAGGGCAAAAGAGGCAGATCTGGCTAGTCTGGTAATGAAAACAAGAGTCTGTTCCCTAAAGAGAACTGCTAAAGCAGTGTTTTGTAAGAGCAAAACATAATTAATAACTAGATGACAAGGATGAAAAGCAGATTTTCTTCATCCTTGAAGGCAACTGAACAGTTGTATGTAAATTTCTTGAGTTTGATATAAAAACACCAAACAGTTTCTTTTTAACTAATCACTTAAAATCACACAGGAATTCATGTTTATGTGCCAAGAAGCCAGCTGTGTTTAAAAAACACATGAGCAGACCTGGCACAAAGTGATCTAGGAATGTAAGGTAAAAGTGACTTGCCTACACATTAGTGGCAGCTATTGTGAGTGATTCCTAAGCCATAGTTCAATGCATGTGATATATTACAGCACAAATAGGTTCTCTGTCAAAAAGGTAATTAATACCTCATGTCAAACACTATCTGCATGCGCTGCTTTCTCTATGTCATGTTATTAAGCAGCGTGACCTTTTCTCTTTCAACAATTAGCTTTCAAGGTGAAAACCAACTTAGGAAGAAAATGAACTTTTTTCCTTGGGTCTGAGGAATCTTGTAGTTTCACAGTAGTCTTGAGTGTACCTTCACGCTTTACAGTTTTGATTGCTGTCTTGATCAATGACTCTTTATTTCTGTAGTCTTGACATTCCGTTTTCCTGTTTGCATCTGTATTTGGGAGGCATCATAAGGCATTTTGGGTGCAGACTGTGTCTGCAGAGCCAGATGAGGCTTGTGAGATGTGTGCTGTCAGCGGCTAACAACTGTAGCTTGTCTCATTTGCACCCTATTAGTAACAAGTTCACTTGCTAAATAATTCTGTTCTGATCTTCAGTTTTTAATTTACCTGACAGTTGTGCTTGCTGTTGAACTGGGATGATGAGCACCCGCTGTAATAAAGCAGTGCTCTCTTTCTTGGCAAAACCAAATGTTTCTAAGCTGCAGACACTGAGTGTGAGAAACAGGGCTTGGAATTTGATTTGCCTTTTTGCTTCTATTGTGAAACAAAGGACATCCTGGAGTTTGCTGCATTTGATTGCATTCTTTGGAAATACTCCTTACAAGGAGTATTCTTTCTGGATGAGTTGGAAATAAAATACATGGTTCTGATGAGCACTATTTCTGTAACCATTGACTGTCTGGGCCATAAAATACTGAGCAAAATAAAGGATCAAAACACTGTCCTGTCTGCCCTGGAAAGCTGATGGGTTGTTCAGTGTTTCCCTTGGTGCCTTTCAGTGACTTCTGCTGTCACTGACATAGGCAGCATCAACAAAACTTGGACCCTTCTGCTGGCTCTCATGTTTGCAAGTGGAGAAAGCTCAATTTGTTTGGCTGCTTAACACTTTGCTGTTCTCACACATGGGCTGTATGAGGCCTGTTTGCATGTCTGCTTTCTGTTACATGACTGCTGTGTTCTGCTTTCCAGGATGACACTTCAGTGGTGCCAAGATGGTTGTGAAGTAGCTAATGCTGTGGCTATGGATATATGTAAAAAAAGTGCTTTAGATATCTTTCAGCTGGACTGTAAAGATAATGCAGTGTTAGGGTCTTTAATATTTGCAGCCTTGCAGAAAGAGCTTAGGCTCTAGAATTGGACCAAAGTCCAGCAAGAGATGCAATGCTGCCTTCTTGAGCACTGTAGTGTCTTTGCTGAATGTTTTTGTGTCTCCTCATACACAAGCACTCCCATTTGGACTGTGGGCTCCTATTTTAGCCCCAT
Organism: Agapornis roseicollis; assembly: GCA_002631895.1. NCBI lineage: Eukaryota > Metazoa > Chordata > Aves > Psittaciformes > Psittacidae > Agapornis > Agapornis roseicollis. Next base: position 45,166 of record NDXB01015271.1, on the reverse strand, counting down.
CCCTCTCCAGTGTGGCTGGACAGTTATGCTAATACAGTGTTTGCTACTCAGGCCTCATGTGAGCTTCAAGGAGGAATTCTCAGTGCCTGAAAGCATAAGTTGAGGCCAGATGTCATTCATCACTCTATTGATGAGCAGTTGGAGCAGTATTTCAGACATCAGGACCTGGTTGCTCAGATATGTTGCATAGCAGCCTTCCAGTATCTGAAAGGGGCCTATAGGGATGCTGGGGAGGGGCTTTTCATTAGGGACTGTAGTGACAGGACAAGGGGTGACAGGTTCAGACCCAAACAGGGGAGGTTTAGATTGGATCCAAGGAGAAATTCTTTACTGTAAGGGTGGTGAGACACTAGAATGGGTTGCCTAAGGAAGTTGTGAGTGCTCCATCCCTGGCAGTGTTCAAGGCCAGGTTGGACGAAGCCTTGGGTGATATGGTTTAGTGTGGGGTGTCTCTGCTTATGGCAGGGGGGTTGGAACTTGATGATCTTAATGTCCTTTCCAACCCTAACTATTCTATGATTCTTTCTCACCCTTATTGCTAAGGAGGATGCTCTGCTGCTCTGTGATCAGTCTCTTGCTCTGTCTTGTCTGTTGAGCACTTCTGAGGTGCTATTTAGCATTCAAGTTGCTGTGTGTTGCTATATATATTTATGTATGAATGCTACTGCTTTTAAAACCTGTCATTAATATTAATTAAGCTTAGGAATTATATACCTGAATAGTTTTCTTCCATTAGTAAAACAGTTAGTAGGTGGATTAGAGCGAATATTCATCAGGTGTCATAGCAGCAGAGAAGAACTGACTTTGCATCTGGCATTTATCATGTGTGTCTGAATTCACTGGTGTAGACAAAACTGTGAAATAAGGTGGGTTTTTTTGAAGAGTGGTCTTGTCCAAAGAACAAATGAGGCTTCTTTATAGCATAGGAAACTTCTCCGGCAGGTGATACTGAGGTCAGGTGGCCTTGTGATTCCTTTGCAGAAGTGTGTTGAGTGAATGCTTTTTGGTAAACTTTGAAGCCAGGGTTGTACATAAAAACTGATAACACCAGTTAATTCTGCACTGGAGTGAAGTGGTGTGGAGAAAGGCTGTATTTCACAGTGATAGGTAATTAGTTATACAGGACTCTGCTTTCCTGTGGACAAAACCTCCTTATTCAGTTCAGTGGAGATTTCCACCTTCAATGCGGAATGGCATGACATCAGATGGAATCTGACTAGTGAGTGATTTACTGCAATGTTGACAAGGAAAAACTGTCTAGTGGAGTATATGTTGGTAGAGGACAGTGATGCTTCATTGCAGTTTCTTCCTTGAAAAGCTACAGTGGCATTGATGTTTTATTGTTTACATGTTGTTTCATCAGTTTGGGCAGCTTGTGTCATGGAGGGGAAATGTGTGGAGATTGTGTGTTTTCAAACACTAATGCCTATAGATGCCTTTCTTTCATTGAGAAAAGCCAGGGAAGAAGCCAGCTATTTGTACTATCATGTTTACAGTCAGATTGCTGCCTCTTCCTGCCTGTGCTGCGTTTTACCAACTATATGTTTTCTTTGGTGTTTCAAGGAAAAGACTGAAAAAGCAATAGGAACAGTGGCAGCAGTCTCTTTGTAGAACATGTATTGGTGTTCTAAAAACCACTTTAATTTTAGCATGTATTTTAATACAAACTTCAGCTATATTTTTCTTTGCCACCTTTTCCCCAGTTTAGCTGTTTCCCGTTCCAAGAAGTGTTTGTGAAGCCCTGAAATGCTCACTGTGTAACACGTGAGAATTCCAAAGTGACAGTGATATGAGAGTTGCATAGTGCGATACACCAGATTGTAGGGTATCATAGGCATAAGATAATTGAAGGGATCTAATGATAAGGGTTTTTTTTGGGGGAAACCTCAAATTGATGCCTGATTTGAACCTTTCTTTGAAGAAGCATAGACCTCTAAGAGCTGTGGGGTGTGTTGCTTCTCAAGACCTCGGTGTCTCCTGATGTTCCAGGATCCCAGAGAAGAGCACCAATGGACTGGGCTGTAACTAATTTTGAAATGACAAAGCTGGACAAACATGCTAAAAATACCTTCTGAATTTGGCTTGTAAGTAACCAGCAGTCCTCAGATGACAGTCTGCATTTCCATCACTTCCAGAATGTCAAGCCAGGTTGAACTGCTCTAGTTTTTATTACTGGAGTTGGATCTGACAGCTTACAGGAAAGCTGAATCTGGTACCCTGCCTCCCTGGCAATGAAGGCTGGTGTGAACACACTGCACTTATGAATGGCAAACTGAGTTCCTTTGTTCTCCTTAAACCAAAGTCACCTCTGATTTTAATGAACAGTTTGGACCATGTTTATCGCAATATACCCATATGCACAGTCTGTCCTGGCTCTTACTGTTCCTGTATCTTGTGGTGATGCTCAAAGCATGAAAGGAAGCACTAAGGAAGACATCCAGTGGTTTCCTTGCATTCAGTGACATGCATTATTTTGGTCAGAGAAATGTTGTTATATTCCTCGTTGCATTCTTCTAGTTATGAGAGTGTTGCTTGAATGTTCTGGTTTGGTTCATGTGGGAGCTTGGATAGCTGAAGATGTATGTTTGGAGGTGGCTGTGCTTTCCTCTTCCTGGACTGGCTCAGTGGGGTGCTGGCAAAGTTATTCATGGTACTTTTAAGACTTGCTGCACAAGGATGAGTAGCTGCATGCCCAGGTGTATGCAGTCAAAGCTGACTGAATCAGCTTGCTGAAACCAGGATGGCTCCTCTCACTATGGTAGCAAAGATGGTGAACTCCTGAGTTGCAGTTTTGGCCTCAGCTGAATTTAGTGAATTTAGATGATTTTAAGGGCCTTTCCAACCCTAACTATTCTATGAGTTTAATCAAATGGTAAATGACTTCCTCCTGCTTTAATCCCTGTGGAGATCAAGAGCCAAGAGAGCAGTCAGGGTACTGTGGAGCTCTTTGCATCCTGGGAGAGAGGAGCACCTTTCTGCTGGGGGATTTCAGGATCTTGGTGCATTGCCATGCTGTCAGTGAAGCAAGGCTGCCAGAAAGTCTTCTTGGCCTGTGTGTGTTGTACATGCTGGTGTCAGTCAGCCTAGCTGGTTTCTCTGCTTGGGAATGAAGACAAGAAGTGTATGTTGCACAGCAATAAACTGAGTGGATCCAAGATGCTTATGAGGCTTCTGTGGTATCTGTGTGGGCAATGGTTATCAGGCTACAAGACATCCTCATGTTTGACAGGGCTGAATATGAGTACCTTGAAAATGAAGAAGAGATAGTGTATATTCCTCAGATAAGTTGCCTTTACTTTTAATGGCTTGAATTCCTTTTGGATGCACCTGTCTATCAGACACCCTACACTTAAGCAAAAAGCCTTTCCTCAGTATTATCTGAGTTTCTCTGACCTACAGGACATTACAGCTACACTTTCACCCTTTGAGCTTCTTTATGGCTGGCTTCAGGATAAATCTGGTTTGCTCTTGAGCTTCGTAATCGTGAAGTCAATGTTGATACTGAACTGGTGGACTTTTTCAAAGAGGACAAATCGCAGTAGTCTCTCCATTTCTCTTAATCAGATAGCCCCTCTTCTGAGAGAGGCCTCTTCTAAGGGAGGCTAGGAGCTGTGAACTGATATGCAGTGGCTGAGACAGATCAAAACTGATGCATCCACTGATTGCAGAACAGGTCTGAAAAAGCAGTTCTTTTTGGTATATAAAATAAATTGTCTCTGGGTGATGGTATGTTGTTGGTCATGCTACAGCCATCTTCACAAGCCTGAGTTTTCATTTTAAAAGGCATTGTTGTCTGTTAAATATTTGGACATTTATACCCCCCCTGGGTCGATCAACTGTTTGAAATGAATTATCTGACAGTGCTGTCACAATTAAAGAGTGGTGTGCTCAGGTGGAAGGGTTTGTCTGTTTCAGAGATTGGAGCGATATGCTCAGTGAAAATTAACATCCTCCCAAGGTTAAATTATCTATTTAAAGCTCCTGCAATTACAGTGTTAGATAGCAGGAATATTTTCTGTTGTTAATGTGGATAAGAGTTAGCAAAGGACAAATGACATAATTGGAGGGGGAGAGAGAGACTTCATACGTGCTTGCATCTAAAAGAGTGAGAGATAAGCAGAAGGCAATGCCAGGGAACTGCCGTCAGACATCTCAGTCCTTTCTGGCTGCCTTAATCTCAGGCAGTTTTTGTGAGTTGGGAAAGAAAAGAATAAGTTAGTTTGGGTGCAGAAGTTTCCTTTGGCTTCTCCTGGATGTGCTCTGTGGGTCTTGTGAGTTGAATTGACATATTCCTTGTGCACACATTATAGCAACTTAAATGAAAATTGCACTCGTAGCAGGAGAATGTACTCTGTGCTTAAATTAGATCAAGAGATTATGACAGAAAAAGATCAGTGAATAAAGGGGGGTTTAAATTAGACAGTGAAATAAATGTATGACTTCAAACTTCCTCTAGCTAGAATTTATTAATAAAACACAATGAAGTTTTTGGAATACAGTGCAGGCCTCTTCCTTAGGAGGTTACAGTGTTAATTTGTGTAAATGGTTGTATAATTTGACTTCGAGACATTCCTTGTAATTTGATAATCTGCAGGTCCAATTCCTCCAATCTACTGCATTTTTCTTGTGCCCCATATTGATGCATCTCATTGCCTCCTAAGTACATACTCAGTTTAAAGCCATTGCACTGCCCTTTGTACCTTGAGAAATTCACCTTCCAGTCTGTAATAGTAATCTCTGGTTGGATCTTATCTGTGAAGGAGCTGACCACCTTTGCTTGTTTCCTAAGTATCCACAGCTAACTGCTGTTCTGAATAACATCCTTTTGCTGTCATACAGCTGAAGAAAACTTACTATATGATACCTTAATGTTTCCCAGCTGCAGGATGCTGTCTTTTGTCAGGAAAGCCAGGACACAGCAGTCACAGGCATCCTCTTGTGAGGAGCTGGCTGATCCTCAGTGGGAATGTGTACATCTCTGTTTCAGCTGGTCACTTACTGAATGTTTCCTGCTGGGATGGGGTTGAAGAGCAGCTTTGGGCAAGGCAGTGATCAGCATTGGTAGGATGTTCATGTTATTATGAGTATATTATTATTACAGAGATGCTGTTATTAAATGAGTTTTAAACTTGAGTTTTTTCAGTATAAAACAGGTGCTGAAACATCTGGAAACAAGTTATTGCTTTAGTGCTGCTTTTGCTGCTGAAGTACTTTGAAATCCACAGAATATGTGGGCAAATGATTTGTATCTGGAGACATTAATACTGTGTGTATGTGTTGAGTTTGTGCACCTAAACAGTATTAAAAGAGATTGCTCATGACTGGTGAAGCAGGAAAAGATCAGGATGAAAGCAGGATGAGACCAGGATGAAAGCTCAAAATGCAGAGGGAGGTAAAACCAAATTGGGTAAGAGAGGCTTATGGAAGGGTTGAGGGCAGAGAGTAATGTTGAGGAGTCGAATCACTGTAACTTTAGGTTCCAGTAGATAGTTGGGGTTTTAGTGTGTTGCAGTGATTCCTCCATTGGCTTTACACAGCAGGGCCTGAAGAAATGGCTGTTAAAACCCTCAGGAATGTAAAGTGTCTTTAAATCTTAAAATTTCACACAATTTTGTACTGTAATTATTTAGGAAGGATACCTCTTCACATATGTATTGATTCTTAAATCAATGGTATGAAACTTCAAAAGAAATTGCACCATTTACAACTTATTTCTATGTCCTTGGATTGAAATATTATGTATAGAGTTCAGAGCAGGAGATGCTCGGTGAAGTTATATGAGCTTAATAAAAATGAACTTACACATGACTTTGCATAAAGGGGGTGGAGAAATCAAAGGACTAACAAATTTGCATAGATAGCATTTGAATTGTTAATTCCCGTTGCACTTCATTGCAAGGATGTAATTTTTAATTAAGAATAAAATGTGGCAGATATTTGAAATGGGAAATGATTATAATTGCAGATGGAAATTGAGGTAATGAGAACTGTTTTAATTAATTGTTAACATTTTACTTCTTTGTTTTTTTTCTTTATGAGCTTGTGGTCTGTGGACATGCCATTTGTTTTGTCGATGTGTATATTTAAACATTCAATGATTAAGACATGAAATGTTGGCAGCAGACACAGTTTTAGTCTTGAATTGTATGAGTAACTTGAAAGGGTCTGTATGGGTGGACTTTTGAGAGTCTTTGATAAGACAGACATTGCGGTTTGCAGGATTGGTGTGAAATTGCAGTGTAAAAACTGTAGTCTCAAAATGTCGTTTTGAAACCATGTTTGTCTTTCACTGTGGGTTTCACAAGTGGTGGAGATACTTCACGGGAGAAAAATGAGGTGTTGTTTGTACCAAACAACTGTTTTCTTTTTCTAGTTCTCCATTGATGAATATGACAATACTGTATTGACCTGAATTGAACTCTGCAAGATTCTGTTGAGCTGTTGTGCTTTGTCTGTGGTTAATGGACATGGGCCTATAGGAAACTGTGGGCAGCTCTTGGTACAGTTGAGCAGATCTCTGCCTGCAGAGGAGGGAAGGATGAACTGGGTGGTGCAGCTCCTATTATCAAAAGCCCTACATGCATCTGGCAGGGTTCCTATATCTCCAAAGAGTCCAGCAGAAGTCTGCCAGGAAGAAGATGGTGATACTGGAGGGAAGGAAACTCCAGGTCTGTGCAGAAGCAGCCCTGCTTTGTTATGCTACAACAGTGTTTTGGACACTGCCTGTTTTGAACAGTGTTGGTTGCTGCCACTTTTGGAGGAGGTCCTTCAGCCCTGTGTACAGCAGCAAGATACAGCCCCTTATGGGAGCTGTGTGTGGGGTTCGAGTGGGAACTCCTCACTTTAAATTCACATAACTTCTCAGTGTGCACTTGGTGGTGTTTTCTTGTTAAAACTTTGTCAAGGTTTCCTAAAAAGTACAACCTTATTTAGGGAATTGCAGCCTGAAAATATCCAAACCAGTGATTTTCTATGCAGGGAGGTATGACATGTGAGGTAAAGAAAAATATTTATGTAGAATTCTTAGGGTAGAGGGCACTTTACCAAGCTTTCACATGGCTGAAGCTATTTACCAAGCTTAGAGCTTTGCATCCAGAAAGGATTTTCAAATGAACAAAATTAGTGTTGCCACTTATGTTAAGAACCACGTGTGAAGACTCTGCCATCTCTGGCTGCGGAGGAACTTGGAGAGAACAACAATTAGCACTAATTGGAATTGCATCTGAATGTGCTGTCTGCTGGTGGGAAGATGGACCCTCGAAGTGATTGGCAGGAACTACCTGCCTGCTGTAATTCCCTGAAGAGCTGCTCTGTTGCATTGCAGCACATCACAAACAAAATGAGTGTTTACCAGGATCGGCCATGCCTGAATTATCCATGCAGCACAGATGCTGAAATTCAGCTCATGTTATACAGGGTACTTGTAGCTATAGTAGTAATAGAGATGCACTACAGTTTTCTTTTGAGAAGTCTCGAGTTTTGTTTCCTGCAGATTTCATTGCACTGTGATGCTCCATAGAACAGGTGGAGGAGAAGGTTTGGCAGTTTTCTGAGCTTTTCAGTACATGTGGGTTTTGCTTTGTTTTCTCCTTGTTTTGGATTCTTATCTTGTCCTCTGGAAAGCAGCACTTCAGCTGACATGGGCCTTGTGTTACCTATGTTGATCACTGGGAAAAAATTTGCCAAAATAAATAAAAACTGTATAAGCAGAAAGCCACATTTCTGCTTGGTTTTGTTGGGTAAATAAAATAGAAACCCAAGGACTGAATTAATATTCAGTAAAATGCTAAAAGAATTGAATGTCAACATAGTGGTGGTTTTATTTTTCCTCTGAAGTATGCAACCAAAGATATGAAGTATGGTAATGTTGCTAGGGTAATACACAGCTGATAGCAGTATGTTCATTTGAATTTCTTCCCCTTACCTTGTGTTTCTTTTTTTTCCCCCTGAAGCACATGTGTTGGGAATTGAAAATGCAGTTTGCCTATTATACACTGGCAGTAATCTTCCCTTTTTTTTAATGTAAAAAATGAGGCCACCAACATGAGCAGCCACTGATGTATGGGGCTATTGATGGGAATTGAATTTGTAAAGGGAAAATGGGATTTGGTTGTAGTCTGAAATGATAATATGTAGCCCAAATGGTCATTTATTCATTCTTTCTTTCCTTGCAATTTTGTGGTTTGACAAAACATATTTATGCAGGTGACTATGAAAGTAGCATAGGTTCACTCTGAGTGGGAGTTAATAGCTAATGGCAAACAGTATGCAAAGTCTGAGCTTGAGCCTGTTCCCAGAACTTCATTAGGTGAAGGAAGGGATGCTGTGATTTATTGGCCTAAGGGGGCGGGTGTGTGTGTGTGTGTGTGTGATGATTGGGGTAATGCTGCTTTATGAGATATAAGAAGTAAGAACAAAATGTACCTTCACATAGGTTCTTAAAAACGCATGGATTTGTAGTGTCAACCTAGTTGAATGCTTTATGCAGCACAACAGATGCACGAGACACTTTGTCCTGAAGAGTTTCCAGTCTAACCATGACCNATTCTCGCTTTATGAGATATAAGAAGTAAGAACAAAATGTACCTTCACATAGGTTCTTAAAAACGCATGGATTTGTAGTGTCAACCTAGTTGAATGCTTTATGCAGCACAACAGATGCACGAGACACTTTGTCCTGAAGAGTTTCCAGTCTAACCATGACCAAACTAATGTGCATTATACTGAGATGCTGTATTGGATACTTGTGTTCCTATTGATAATCCTCCCTGGCCTGTAGTCTGAATCTGTTGTAATTTGTGCTACCCGGGGGACTGCTGAGTTTTCTGTATATCCTGGGTGCAGTTTTATGTGCCACTCTTTTATGGTGATTTTGATGTTGGTCTGATTCCAGTGGATCTCTGTCTTCCCTCCTGTGAAAGCAGGAGAATGACATGCCAGTTTTTGCATGGTCAGAACAAGCTGGTGGTGACCTGAAAATGATGATTTAATGGTGTGGATCGTTCTTTGGCTTTGTTTTCCTCTTGCTTCTATTTTCTTCCTTTCTTTTTTTGGACCAGTGGACGTCACATTTGTAAACTGCCTTCCTTTTTAACGGGAGTATAGCCTTTGTTAAACACCATATAATTTAAAAGTATGAATAGAAGTAATTATGGAGTGTAGAAAAAGTGCGTCTGGTTTTGTAAATACATTCCATATTATATTTTTTTTTTTCCATTTAAAATCAATACAGCCAGATGCAAAGGCTGAAACGTGCCTGTATAAAGCAATCTGTTCTCAAGCTGTAGAAGACAGAAAGGGAGTGTGTGTGGAAAACCGGCACTGGTTTACCTTAGTGTCCCTCTTTTTTCCTCTAGCTGCTGATTAAGGCATGAGCTTTCTGAAAGAGCTTGGCTTAATGCTCTGAAGCCAAGCTGCAATGCAGCCCTTGTGAGGCCTTCCTGGGGGAGAGCAGGCAGCAAGAGGATTGCTGGTGCACAGCAGGAAATGTCCTATTGTGAGCAGAATGGCTTGAGTGTTTCCTGTAATATAACTTCATCTGTTTTGGCTGCAGGCCTACCTGCTTTTGTCTTTTCCCCTTGTTTTTATTTGGTAAGCACTCCATGAATGGGCCTGATGCAGAGAGGCTGTGAGCCTTGTAAGTCTGTTTATTTTAATTGGCTTTGCTATACTGATAAAGCTCAAGGCAGCAAGAACCTGGCGGCTCAGTGTGCTGTGGGTGGGGTTTAGTTTGTTTAAACACCAGCATTTGGGAGCTGCTGGTTTGTTTTAGAGCTCAGCCAGACTAATGTGGGCTGGGTTAGGCTGCCATCCTGTCCGTGTGAACTCTTTGGGGCAGAGACTGTTTTCCATGCCTGTACAGTGTTCAACACACCGTAGACCTCTTAGGAGCTTTCGAGTGCTGCAGCAGTATAAATAGCATGAAGGGTTGGTACTTCTCTCCGTCTCCTTCCTTTGTGAAGTACAGCAGTTTCCTCTCCTGGTCCATTGTTTTGGCCCACTTTGCACTATGATAGAGGAAAAGCTTTTGGTATTTGCCCGCAGCTCTTTAATAGTCTCCTTTGAATGAAGAAAACCTGTGCTGGGTCTGCCCTTAAAAGTGCACTTAAAGAATAAGTGCTGAGAGACACAAAGAAGTTTGTTTTGATTATGAAATTACTAAACGTTTCCCCTCTGAATTTTCAAATGTTAAACTAGATTGGTTTACTTTAAAAATACTATAGTAACTTTTTAATATCTAAGTATTGGTTCTAATGGAGGATTCAATATCTTAATATTGATTCCAATGAAATGAATTTTCTGGGAGAGGTTTAGTCTAATTTTTTTTGATACTTAGGACTTGCTACTAGACAAGCTGATTTGTTGTCATTATATGTTAATTCATGTTTGTGAAGCAGTGGTCCAGAACTGTCAGGACTGTGATGTAACTTGTACTTTAATGAACATCATCTTGGAGGGATGTGGACCCGTAAAAGTTATTTTGTGCTTTCACTCCAGTGCAGTGAGTGCTGTGGAAGGTCAGATGCCAGCAGTTGTAAAGCTGAGCTTTGTGTGTGTCTCTTCAGGAGCAGTATATTTGCAGGCACTGATGGAAGCCATGAGCTCATGGATAACACAAATCAACAGGTAGCCTATGTGACATTCTGACTTTGTGCTCCAGGCACAGCCGAATAAAGGTGGATGGAACCATCATGTTGCTGCCTTGTTGGAGCAGGAGCTCTTAGATCATGTAGGGTGTTGTAAATTTAGATGAGCTATTAGGAAGAAATGCTTCCCTGTGAGGGTGGTGAGGTGCTGGAACGGGCTGGCCAAAGATGTGAATGCCCCATCCCTGGCAGTATACAAGGCCAGATTGGGCAGGGCTTGGAGCAATCTGCTCTAGTTGAAGCTGTGCCTGACCATGGCAGGGGATTGGAACTGAATGAGCTTTTAAGGTCCCTTACAACCCAAACCAGTCTGGGATTCTGTGATTATTGTTACTTACAAAAGCTGGAAGTGAATTCTTTCTGAAGCCATGTATGTGCTTGTACTGCTTGGTATTTGCCTTCTATTTTGGCACAATAAATATTTGTTGCTGTAGTAATTGGCTGCATGTACACCTCTCTGTTTTGTTTTGAGGTGGGCTGGTTGTCTTCTGCCTCCTGGAATTCAGTGGAGGTTTGCCCTTCTACAGTTCCATTCTGAAGTGTTTTGGTGGTACTGTATAAATAAAATGGAATTGTCAGTTGTAACAGAGAAGTGTTCTGTTTGACCTGTGAAAGCATTTCTTATAGTGTATCTATGTACGTGACAGCATTTGTCCTGAACACTTTTATTCAGTGGCTCAGGGTTCAGTTGTTTTTCTGGAAGTAGCGAGTATTTTCTTGTCTTTTCCTTACGTAGCACCCTCATAAAACATTACACTCGTGAAACATTTATGGTAGCAATCCATTAACAGGAAGACAAAGGTTTTTCTCTAAAGAGAATTGCCAAAATGTCTTGCTGAAATGAAACCTGTTCTCCAGCTGTTTTGTATGCATTATTGCTGTCTCTTACTGCAGGTTGAAAAGGTGCACGTGAGGTAATGCAACGATACCTTTGTGTGCAAAGCTGCTTGGAAGTGATCTGAGTCAACAGGAAAGCAATATCTTCTTAAAGCTTTGTGACATATTAGTTTTGTGATCTCAGGTATGAAGGAGATAAAAAGGGCAAAGGTTTACTGTAGATTCTCTTGAAGACATGTAGGGTTCTTGAAGTAGTAATAAATGGCAGATTAAAATTGATCTCTGTGAGACTTCCAATGTTAACCAGTGTTAAGGAAGTAAATGACTTCAGCTTTTTGGCCACTTCATCAAAAGTATCATGTTATGTTGTGCTGTCAAGAAACTGTTTTATCCGAAAATTCTAGCTATGGAAAGAGCCTTTCCAGAGTGTCTCTAGAACAGTTATCTTAAAACTATAATGAATGATTGAATGACTATTTGTGTGTATATACACACACATCATTTTAATGGAAGAGATAATGTTCTTGATGACAAGATTGAGGATTCGGAGGAGCATTAAAAGCAGAAATATTATTTCTAAGTGAAGGGGAGGTGAGAAATTAGTATTAAGATGTTAAAATAATGATTAGTACTGCTAGGAAATAGAGGAAAAAACGTCTGGTTCAGCTGGTATAGATGAGCAGTTTTAAACCCACAATGTGCTATGAATCACTTCCTCAAAGTGACAGGGTCACTTGGTGTGCTGTTCCCAATGACAGTCCTGTTGCTTTGTGAGCCTTTTGGTGGAAGAAGGGGAGAAATGTGTCTATGTAATGTTCTCTTGCAGTTGAGGGCAACTGCCTTTGCAAGTGCTAGAAAAACATGGTGATAGGCCTGAAATAAGCAGCTGTATGAATACAGAGCCTGTACACAGAGCCCTGATCAAATTTGCCATCAGACAAAATAAGCATATTTCTGCTGAAGTCAGTGGAGTTGTGCCTTGAAAAAAAAATATTAGTGTCTATTTTCACTACTTCAGAAACTGGCAGATGGTTTGCTTCTGATGTTCACGTGTGAACTGTACTAAGTAGTGCTGTGTGGAGAGCATGGGGGGACATTCTGGGTATTCTCTGCTGCTGAAATACCACTTGCTGGCACCCTGTATTTCCATGAACCCATACACACTAAAGCAATCACATGGAGAAGAAAAGTTTCAAAGAAATAAACATGGAGGATTTTTATAAACAGCTTTTTTAGTTTGTTTTGGTTTTATTTTCTTACATATTTGTGCACTGTAGGAGGTGGTCTAATAGTCATGCCTGGCACTATTGCTACCTCAGTGTCTGTTTCCAGCACTTTGATCCTTCACAGGCATGCTCAAAGGTTTAATCTTCTAGTCCTGGCAATTTGCTCACAGGTCCCCGAGTGAAATTTGTTATAAAAGCTATGATGTGCTGAGTAGGTTATGTCTTTTGTCAGGCTTTATAGTTTCCAGAGGAAAGAATAACAATTACGTGAGTTCTCAAGTGCTTAAAATGTCCAAAATATGATAGAGAAGTGATTGGCTTTCTAGTGAAGACTAGAACTTAGTATATTATTTTCCATGGATGAATAAAGCTGTTCTATTTTTGTTCTGCCACACTAGTGTTAAATTAATGAAATACAAATCTGAAGTGTACATACTGTGCATATTTGCCTTAAGCCTGCAAAGGAATAGAAGTTTATTACTAAGTACAGAACAGTTTTTCGAGGTGTTGGTTTACATTCCTTTTGCTTAGTAATGAACTATGGAAATTGCTTACTAATGAGCTATGGAAATGGGGATTCTGCCTTTTCCCAAGTATGAAAGTGCTCTCTGCACAATAAGTAGAATGACTTGTTATAGGTCATGGAGTACACGGCTGTTCAATGTATTGCTTTTATGTTCTATGCGGCCAGAGCTTCAGCAGCTCATAACTTTGTCGTTGCTGCCTGTAGTTTTCCTCTGCTAGTTCTGAAAAGAAAGGTTTGTCATAGGTGCATAAATCTGCAGAACTCTAGTAAGCAGGTTCATGCATATAGAAATTATAAGCTAAGTGATTTTGAAGATAACGAATCCGAATTGAACTTAGGTGATTCAGGTTTGCTTGGAAATGCTATGTTTCTAAGCACTGAATGTTATATATTGATTCTTGTATGCTATACGGCCTGTGAGCACAGCTCAGGTACTCTGATGTCTGGTTTCTTTTTTTAGCACAAAACCTAGGGAGACAGAATGTGTGAGATATGCACAAGGAGATAGAAGGCTGATTTTCCAGCCATTTGCTAATCTGCTGGAGATATAGAAGACCTTTCAGAAGAAATTAGGTTAAGAGCTCCTCCAGTTCTGCATATGGATTTCAGGTCTCAGGATCTTGAAGCCAGGAAGTTTATGTGCAAATAAAATGTTAACTCAAGTTAGAGGTGTTGAGTGTGTGTTTGTGTGCACATATGCGTATAGTAATATGCAAGGGCTTTTAGAAGGGTGGCTGTTCCTGTTCTTAGAGTCATGAAGAATTAACTGATTGGGAAGAGAATAAATATAAACAGAAATAGCTGGAAACCATTTAAAATATCTTGTAATACACCCTTTAAAACCAAATGTTCCTTTCAAGAGAAACAATAACAGATGTTTCCAAAATAAAAGCCTTGGTTAGAGGGACTAACAAATATAAATGATAAACAGGGGAAACTTATAGGACAAAGAGTTATAAACAAGGCAGTAGCAGTAAGAACAGCTGGTGAAGGAAGGTGAGTGTCAATTAGGAATTGCTGGTCAACTGGTTTATGTTAAATAAGAATAAATATTTTGAATGAAAATATTTCATTGAGACAAATGCAATATGAAATTTTATGAATGAGGATGGTAAATTTGCCAGTATCCACTTGTCTGTATCATACTAAATGAATGTATGTTTTGTTACAAGAGAGGAACCAGATGCTGTGTTCCCATAATGCAAGAAAAAGGACATAACTTCTGTTACTAAAGAGGATGTTAAACAATCATTATTAAGGATAAATGTTTTTTAGCAGCAGTTTACACCCCCAAAATACTGAAGACTTCTAGTACATTTTAGGACACTGAGAAGCATGAGGGATTAGAGAAAACCCATTATTTTCAGGTGGCTAAAAACGTGGATAAACTAGAGATAGTGTGTTGGCCTGAAATACATCTCAGGCAAAATAAGGAGAAGTGGATGTGGGAAGCACTGAATAGTGTGAATAAAAGACAGAAACATAACTGATGCTGACCATTGATGTTTTATGGAAACTGGTCAGGCTTTCTGTGATGGAGCTTCAAGTTTGACTGAAACACAGTGATGCGATAGACTTTGATTTCTGTAAGACATTTGATTTAGTTCCATGTGACAGCTTAACTTGGAAAAGAGGGTGAGGCAGAAGGGGAGCAATAGCTAAAACTGGGCAAATTGAGTCCTGAAATAAAGCAAACCCACTTAGTCCTGCTGGGGTGTAACTGAGTTTGGGTGCTGGTGCAGCAGCACTCAGTTGTGGTATTTCTATGATAGCAGATCACATTCTTTCTTTAGAAATGGCAATTAACAGATGCCTTTTTCCCCCTTACATGAGTAGAAAGAGCTAGTGCAACGGGAAGCGATGTCTGATGCTAATACCATCAGTTTGTTTGTTTTGTCAGTGTAATACTGTTGAAGCTGCATTGAATGAACTCACTTCAAGCTGTTGATATAGTTCAGACCTTGGCAGCTCTCTAATCTCCTTGAAGCTTTAGTGTTTGATTGCATTCGTTTGCCCTGCAAATAGACAACTGTGTAAGTTACCTCAAAGTGAGATCTAAAGCCTGTATTTATAATGGACAATTATAAAGGAGCATATAGGAGTGCAGAGACCTGATAAAACACACATGAACTCCTTTGAATATGCAGTGAAATATTGAGTTCTGCTTCCTGAAACCTGTTAAACCACGTGGTTGCAAGAACCCTTTGGACACTTGGCTCTAACTGTCTAATGGCATATGACATGGCTGCCTGTTGTTGGCGGGTCACTACTTAGTTTGACACTGTTATTACAGTGTGGTGCTCTGCCTCTTGTAGATACATAAACCATCATATTTTGTCTCTGTTGGAGGAGAGTGATGGGATATGCAAAGTGATTATTTGATATATATATATTATTTTTTAATTACATAGTTGACTTCTGTTGTGATTGTCATGTTTTGTCATCTGTATCCATCAAACATTCCTTTGCAGGTTTTGGTAGGGTATGGGAAACCAATGCATGTGGTCTGTTCCTCAGTGATAAACTGATTTCAAAGCATGATAACCCAAGTATAATGCAACTAATAGAGGCTCTGTAAATAGTTTCATTCTAAATGACCCCTCCTAGGGCATTGTATCTTCTTTAGGGTACCAGTTTGACTAATCTGTCCTTAGTGCAGAATAACATAGCTGAGAACTTGTGTAAATACGTATTGGCTCCTTTTTGAGACTATGCAAAAAGGGTGTTTTAAAAAAAACAGATTTTTTTTTAATTTCTTTTTTTTCCCTTGTGAATATGTAAGCTTCTGTAGCTGCTGCTTTAAAAAGCTGCTTTGGAGGGGAGAGAAAATGATAGGAAGGATTGTTTTCTACTTCATGGGAAATTATTCAAGCAAGGGGGTTTCTCTTTGTTTCCCTACCCACATTTTCTTTTGTGGGGGTTGCTGTTTTTCCTGTTGCCATTCTCGGGGCAGCAGATGAATGCTGCAGCCTTGTAAGCTTTCTGTTCTAGAACCAGGGACAGATAACAGCAGTTTATGAAAGGAAAAGAATGTGACCCCTGCTTGTTCCTTCTTGGGACTATTAGGAAACAGAAAACCCCCCAGTTAAAACCAACCAACCAAAACCCCATTGATGGTAATTATCCAGGAACCTTGATTACCCTGTATCTGCTTAAGACAGACTCCAGTAATTATTACTGCGAATGTATTAGTTCTGTCTTGAAGGAGAGGAGTGGGTAGATGGGCTGTCCTTTGTGTCTGTCCACTTTGTGTGCAGTTTTTGTTGGAGGCTTTGCTGCTTTGTGTGGGGTCTTCCACAGTGTATTGGCTCAAGTGTTCTGGTTGGCAGGGCAGTGATCAGATTTTGGGAGGAAACACCGGAACCATCGTTTTCCAGATGGATGTGTTTCTATCTGGTACATTGCACAGCTGTTCAAACTGTTGTGCTAAAACACTGGGGGGATTAACTACTGGAAAGTCATGGGCAGGGTTGTCTGCTTCCAGAAGTCTAAATGGAGAGTGCTGTTAAATTTGTGTGGTTGTTTCTCATTCAGCTGTAGTAGGCGCTTAAAGCGTCTGATCAATAGTACAAGCAGGTGATTAGCAGTTTGAGTCCTGAACACTTCTCTTAATTTGGTTGGTGTGGATTGTTGAACATTGAAGCCTGCAGTAAAAAGCTAGGGATGGAATGAATGAGGGAAGGAAAGCAGAATCTTGGGTTATTTTGTGAACTGAAGTGCTCATAAGCTATCAAATTGGAACTTGTTGCACAGTTTAGAAGGGAAAGATAATCAGGGATCGATGGATCTGCCAAGATCACTTGATGTGCCATTGAAGGAAATCAGTATTTGAAGAGGGCGATTGACTGCATTGGGTCATACAGAGGAATCATTTTCCTGCTGATGACATTTCCATCAAACACTGAGGATTTAAGTCCCTTCTTCATGCCTCCTGATAGCACCTTTACAAATTCCTTTGTGTCAAAATGTATGTCAAAACTGAACCAATAAGGTCATAAAACTAATTGAAAAGAAGCAGAAATGCAGGTCCATCAAGAATGAGCTTGCTAAAAATGCAACACAACTTGAAGCAGCATTGGAGTGCTCTGCTATAATCTTCTGTTTCCACAGGTATAGAACTCACAGGTAGTTTAGGGTGTTGGTGGTGTGTTCTTCAGTGCTCCCATTGCACTTGTGCATTGACTGTTGCATGAATCTTTTGCAAATACATTATTTGATAATTCATTTAAAGACTACAGTCTCGTGCAAATACAGCAGGCTAAAAAGTCCCTTTTGTCTAATTTGCTTTAATGTTGCCACTTGAATGCTTCAATCTGCAGCCTTAAAATAGCTTTCAAATATAGCTTTCTGAATGGAACATATAAATAAATGCACTCTTCCTTTCCCAGAGAGGCAGGAAGGGTGTGTATCAGTTTAACTGTTCATAATTCTTTCTCAGATTTGCTATTAACACAAAACAATACTTCCCCCCCCCCTCCCCCCCCAACCCCACCCCGGGTTTGAAAGCAACGCTTATTTCTTGGTGGAACATGTGGTTGTATCCTGATGCAATTGAAAGACTTACTTCAAAATCTGGTTTCCTCCAAGGCAAGTAGAAGTTCAAATAAACACTAAAAGTTAGAAATGGCAAGTATAGAAATGCAAAAAGCCCTCAGGAGGGTTGTTATGTATATTAACCTATAGAATTGCAGTCCTGTCCTTCCCTTCAAGAAGACCCCTCAGTCACAGTTTGAGGCATACATGTGGCCTTTCTACTGTGTGACTCTTCTCTCATTGCATTTTCAATACTTAAATCTGCAGAAGTAAATTGGCTTTAGAACGTGCGAATTTCTACTGCTTAAAAATAAGCAAACATGAAACCTTTCTTTCAGCTTTGCAACCCCAATTTATCTGGTAACTTTCTCCTTTCTTCCTTTCTCTCTCCTTTCTGAATGTTCAAGGTTTGTTATTACAGACAGTTTAAATTCCCTTCCCTTCTAATAATCTCTTGCTTGCACGTACAAGATAACAGTCACATATATGGCTTTGCTGCCTTACTAAATTGACAGAGCACCAGAGAAAACCAGCAATGTGTTACGAGTAGAATGAGTTGCTGTTTAACCTCCTTTTTAATTTATTCAGGTTCAATTTGCCTGCTTGGCTCTAGTAAAAGCAGCCCAATTGCTTGCTTCAGATCATTCTGTGGCATGCAAACCGATTACCGTGACCTATGAAGATGTATGGTGGGTGTAACTGGGAGAGCCTAGAGCCAGAATATTTGCAGGGCTTTTTCGGCAGACATCCAGGAAGAATCTGCTCTGTAATCTGTAAATATGTAATCCTTTTAATGCGTCGACTTTGTTAGAACACATTAGTGTCAAATTTTAAGTGTAATGTTTTAGTCTGGGAAGCATATTGTTGAAACAAAATTAAACTGAAAATATAATGTGGTGATGGGGGNCTGGGGTAGCGGAGTCCCGGAGCACCAACAAAGGGGGACTTGCGTGTGTCCCCCATGCCAAGGCGGTCACTACGGGCTCCATCACCCCAAGCGGCACCCATAGCACCCACAGACCCTGTGGGGGGGGGGGGGGGGGGGGGGAAACCCTGTGAAATCTTCTTCAGATGAATCTGGATTAGCTTCATTAGGTGTTCTCCATCAGCTTCCAAGTGCTGGTACCATTACATTTGCATGCGTCTGTGTTGAAGGTGTTTGATTGTGAACCTAATGGTGGCTTCAGGAGACCTCATCTGGTTTGAACTAACTGAAGATGAGACAATGTCTTTCTGGTCTCTGCTCCCAAGTAACAAGTGATAGAACAAGAGGAAATGGCCCCAAGGGGAGATTTAGACTGGATATTAGGAAATATTTCTTCCCCGGAGGGTGCTCAGACATTGGAACAGGCTGCCTATGGCAGGGGTGGAATCATCATACATCAAAGTGTTTGGAAACCATGTAGATGAGGCCTTTAGTGACATGGTTTAGTGGTGGCCTCCTTGGCAATGCTGGCTAATGGTTGGATCTTGTCTTTTCCAACCTAGTTGATTCTATGATCAGGTTATCATAGTGTTTTTTCTTGTTAATCTGTTAATCCATTTCTGCAGTACCCTGGCATATTTCCAGTGGAAATTCAGCTAGTTTATGGAGATTCCTTGCTAAAGAAATGTCCCTTTCCAGGGGTGTGCGAGGAAGGTTGTGGGGTTCAAGCTGTTATGAAACATTTGAACTGTGTCCTTTCAAGTTAGTGTGTTTTTTTAGATAGGAGAGAAGATGTTGTTCTCAATCTGCAGACTTTTCCTTCCTTTCTAATTTTGAACTCATTTCCTCCCCTTTCCTCCACGAACAATCCAATGTGCAGAACCTTATTTTTCTTGGGTATTTTAACTACTTTTAAGGCGGGGGAGGAGAAGCCTGTGATAACTGTCAGTGTAAGACTAGTGCAGCCAGGGCCATAGCCACCTGTGTAATTGTTGTTCTCTACTTCTGTTGTACTCATTTCTTTCTGCCCCTTCATTGATTTACTTGATAGTACTCAACTTGTATCTGGGCTGAATTATTGACAGGTTTTCCAAGCTTTATTTAGGCTGAAGATAACTGTCCTCACCGTGAGATCCTCCCAGCTTGTAGTGTCTCCCTGGTGTTAGTGTACTGGCACGTATTAGATGGGCACAGAATCTTTAAAATCAGATGGAATTAGTATAAATCAAAGCTTGCTGAGATTTAAGCAGCGCACTTGTTTGAGCCTTTTTATCTTTAATGCTACATCCCCCAGCTCTGGCCAGACATTGTAAATCTGCAGCTTGCTCCAAGTGCTTTACGCAGATACTGAAACATCCCAACCTTTTCTCTTAAATTATCAGTGCCTTGACATTAAATATTTCAAGTGGGTTTTGTTGAACAGAATGTAGCTTTTTTTGTGTGTTCTTCTTAAAGGTTACTTCTTGTTGGAATGAAATCGAAGGTTGGGAGCTCTTGGCAGATGTTATGATTAAATCTGACTGGATGTAGGCTCCTTCCTCCCCCAGCTCCCTAATGTAACATTTGGGATGATGAATAGCAGAATTTATAAGTGATGTCGGTAGCTCTAATTGTTCAGGTTTTGGTGTATTTGTATGTGCATAAGTAAACTCTTTTTCTGTGAGCAAAAGCTGTGCTGCAAAAATGATGGTTCTACTCTGCCTTGTAACTGTATTTAATATGTCAGAAAGTCCCCTTCATATGGGAATGTGCTGATAACAGTGAATGAATGGTTTGATACATGACTTCAGTAGCCTCAGCTGAAGATAAATCACGAAAAGGACTTGATGTGTGTTAAGTCTTGGCTGTATGTCTGATGAACAAATTTTATGTGCTTATGCATTTTGGATAGATTTTATTGTTCTGAAGTGCAGGAACTAGATGTTACTAAATCTTACGTCCAAAACAGCTCTTCTTACTACTTTTTCATTTTACGGTGAAATTGTCTGTTATCAGGCTGGTGTTGACCCAATCGTCAAATATGTGCCCCTCTCGCCTCCAGCTCTTCAGCCTTCAATTTACAAAGGCATCGCTAAATCAAGCACAATTGAAAGCCTGAGTAGTCCACCAACTGCTAAAAAATTTGATGATCTTCCATGTACATAAATGTGTCTAAAATCTGCAGTGTATTTCTTCTTCTCCAATGTAATATTTAACCTAAGGTTTTAGTAGCAGTGCCATGTAATGAGAATGAAATCAGTGCCCCTGTGTCTGAGCCTTAGAAATAAATATTATTAATATACTTAAAAACAAGAGTTCATAAATTCATACATGTGTGTATTAAAGCTTAAACATTTTGGTCAGGTGAAAACTGGGCTTTTCCAAGGAAAGTCCAGAACTTCCAAATCCAAACACTCAAAATTGAGTTACTCTGTCCTGTACATTCATAACATCTAAGCCTACACAAGTTTATTTGCCTTGGCTATTTTGTGGGGTTTTTTTCTTAGTTTTTAGACTTTTAGGATTTGTTTTCAATGATGATTGCACTTCTTTTCATGAGATTGGAGATCCTGCCACTGTTGTCCATGTGAGTGTAGTGTTCTGAGTGACAAGAAGTAATTGTGTAAGATAGTGAGCAGTGTTTCTTCAGGAAGTCCGTGACCTCCTTCTGCCATACCTATCGGGAAGTTGAGAAAGGTGATAAATGTAATTATTGTGCAGTGTCATATATGTTGTTTTAAATTGATTTTGGTTTATGTAGAGCCAGCTAAGCTGTTTACAGCCGAGTTTCTAGTGCCAGCAGAGGTTTCTGGGGTGATCTTTGCGGAGCAGAAGCCTTTAGTTATGTTATATATACTGTACCCTTGCAGTGAAGAGAATGATTTGGGGCAGAAGTCCATTATTTCTGGACCAGCTCCATTTAAAATTACTAGTTCACCTTTGAACTGCTGTGCGTTGTCTAGTGGCTTTACAAAGGAGCAGCTAGGGCTTATTGAAACCTAAAAATCAATTAAAAGAAGATCCAGCATCTCTGTATATCCATTTGTGACCTCAAAGTGGAGAAGGCACACAGATGCCAGGCTGATTCCACTTTCATCTTGGACAAATATTGATAATGAAATGTTTTACGAAGATTGGATGAAATTCCTAGAAACAGTATCTACCTATGGGAGACTCTTAGTGCCCTGACCCAGCTGAAGGTAAAGTGTATTAAAATATTATTAACACAAGAAAAAATTAACTGGCTGAGTACAGTGGGTTACAGTGTCCTCTCTGTCTGGAGGCGCACTCCAGAGAAGGCTGCTAATACAACTTAAATACTGCTGCTGATAGTCCTGGTCTGGCAGTCTGGACTAAGCAGGATGTTTTCAGTTGTCAAAATGACAGTAGACTCAACATTTCATTGTTTATACAGCAACAGTCTGTATTTAGTGATCTTGAATCCCTGTTAACAAGCTAAAGTATTTAAAGAAAAAAAACCAAACCCAAAGCAAGGAAGAAAAATCTCTGTATTTGACAAATATAATAGGCCACAGTCCCCATGGACCTTACTGAACTCTATAGGATGTACTAGGGTGTACTGTTTCTGGTAGAAATGGAATAGAAAACAAAAGACCTGGAATTATCAAGCACTCGTTTACAAAGCAAGATTTCCAGCTAGGATTGATTACACTGTTACTTCTCACTCAAGTATTTGGCTTCTAATTTTATTGGTTCCAGGCAAGTAATAGATTACTTTTAGTAATAATGTGTTTATTTGATGGAAAATATAATATAAAAATGAATTTTTGCCTTCAACAGATCCAGAATGTCACTTGTTTCTTGATTCTTTGTTAAAAAGCTATGAAGAAAGGACAGTCTCTACTGATAGACATGCATCTCCATTGTACGGCTGCGCATGCAGCCTCAGAGCAAGGCTGCTATTTCAGTGAGACAAACCTATATGATTCTTGATGAAAGTATGGCCAGAACATTTCTGTATAATTGCTTCAGTGTGTGCTGCTCACCATGGTTTTGCTCTTTCAGATGCAGAGGACGTGTTTTTGGGAACATGCGGTGGGCTGTTTAGATGTTACCAGTGATCTCGGAGTTTGATTGAGATGTCCTTTTGGGTAAATCTCATTACTTCTTTACCATTAATAGAATGAGACAAAGCATGAAATCCTGGCTCTAGCAAACTGGATGGCAGAATTCCCACTGATTTAATGTGCCTGGGTTTTTTCCATCGTGTCTTGGTGGTTATAACTTTTTTCCCTTCCTGTCAGTGTTGCAGTGAACTGTTCAAGGAAAGGAGAAGAGCAAGCAAACTCCATGTAATTTAAACTGTCACTCAGCAATTGTCCTGCGCAGCAGCTTGAAGTAATGTGACACTTTTGGTGGTCATATGCCTTGACGGTGAACTTGGACCCATAGAGACCTTTCCAAGAGTATGCTTAATCAGTGTTCCTCCAGAGAGTTTTGTCATTCTCGCTTGCCTCTTGCCTATGTCACTGTAAATTAGAAGTTACTCTGCTGAAATTGAAGTAACTAAATTAGCATTAAGTGAGAGGAGAATTACACTTGTGTCTCTCGATTTTAAACAAATGAGAATAACAAAACCTTCTTTGTTTGTTTCACACGGTCTTTTGAAAAATAATGTCTGGTAATTTCCAACTGACAATAGACATCTTCCTGTTAAACTGAATGACAGGTTGAACTTCACCTCCTGTAGACTACGAAGTGTTGTCAGAAGGAAGGTCAAAGACCAGTGACATTTATGACATAGGCGTTTGGGGGTTGGATTGGTTGTTGTTTTTCTGTTGTTGCTCTACACTTCCGGGTGAAACTGTTGGAGTAAAACCGGGTTCAGTCAGGACAGTGTCATCTTCAGGAAGATGCCTTTTAGTAAGCATCTTGACTCCACCGTTGGCCTTGTTAAACGTACTGTGAATAGATGTTGACTTGCTGTCTTCTTTAGACCTCACTTTCTTTACCTTCAGGAAACATACAGTTTTCCAATATGTGGCAATAGAGTACATAGAGGCTGTATTAATGACAACATATGCTCAATGGTCTTCTTTTTTGTGGTGACCACACTTGAGAAATTACTACTGTGGATACAAAATAAAGTAGCTTGAGGTCTTTGGTTTCATCTGTTGTGCTGTGTGAACTGTGTTCATTCAGATAATGTACTTGGGACTAGACCTGCTGGGCTTTCTACTGTGATGCAATTTTTTGCAATTGCTTGTTGCTGCAAGTAAATGTAAGCTGGTTGAAGACAAAGGTGAATGTATATGAATTTAGGATTGTTTAAAATAATGGAAGGTGCAAAAGTAATTTGACCTCTTATTATCCTTGGAGCATAAATCTGGGAACTTGTCTGCTGCTCAGCTGTTTGTGTCGGAAGTTTGCACATCTGAGCTTCTCATCATTGCTGTGGATTGTATTAAAATACCAGTACGAACTCTTTAAAACCTCATCCACGTAAGAACAGGGATTCAGCAGGCTGAAGTTTCTTTCTGTGTGGTGTGTAAGGAACACAGTGGCAGTCACTCAATGGTAACACTTACTCTAATGTTGCAGATAAATTGTGCTTGCTTTTCTCTTTGTATATACATTTATATTTCTTCCCTGCTGTGCACAATTTTATCGCCTGATTTATCAGCCTCATTTACAGGGGTAGAGCTTGATCTCGTTTCCTACATCACTTCTATATGCAGCCAGATGGGTGCATTGGCTGCCATGTTTTTTAAAAACCAGAAACACTCAGCAGCCCATCTGGAATCTCGGTTGGCATTGGCTAAAGCCAGCATCGAGCAGATTCCAGATAAGTGCCAGCAGCAACACATTTCTCACTATTAAAAAAATACGCCTTTTCCTTTCAGTTCTTGAGTTGAAACTTAAGATGGAATCAAAAACTGTGTTGGTTCCAAAAATACAGAATCATTGCAATGTTAATGCAGATGCTTTCTGAAATATTCAGGGACTGTTCTGCAAATGTGCTGAGAATCCGGCAGCTACTTAGAGGCTGTGGTCATGCTGTACTTGAAATCTGGATTGCAGTTTATGCAGGCATTTATGTTGTAGCTCTAATGTAGCTGGTGCACGTACCACTTAGCAGGAACTTTGGTAGTACTGGCTTCCACATGGGATATGTGAGCCCAGCTGGGAATCTGATCAGAACTTTGAACAACCTTCTCAAAGTAAAATGGTTATTCTTAAGTGAACTGAAGTGTGTGTGAAAAATTCTGACCTTCTCATTTAGCTGTGTAAGTAGTTATTCAACGGGGAGCTAGACATCTTTGTGCTCCCTAGGTTACTGATGGCTTATGCACGAATTCTTAAGCTGATATAATAAGCAGTGTGTGCATGGGTAGTAAGAATATAGGGGAAAAACAAAAGCAAAAATTCTCCCCTCAGCATCTTGTATTTAGAGTAGATATCATCTGATTATCTCAGACTGCCTGTGTTAATGGAGAAAACCCCACAAAACTTGCCTAGCATTTTGGATTTTTGAAAGGAATATTGTTTGATTGTAGTTAATTGCTGCAAAAAAGACATGTGGCAGGAGTGGGAAACACTCCAGGATCTAGTAGTGAATGCTTTTCTGCAGGTGTTACTCTTATTTTTAATGTGAAGTGAAATGGGAAGCTTTATTTTTCTGACTTTGTGGAACAAACCTGACCCCTCTCAGAAGGAACTCTGTTTGGTAATAGAGGGAATGCAAGGAAATTCTGTCCCATCTGAAATGTAAATAATGCTGTCATTACTGATCATACTGTAATTCTGTTTCTGGATCTCAGCAGACTATCTCAGTGTGATTTTGGGGGGGGGAAGAATTGATAGAGCAGTTTAGATTGGTAAATAGCTGTATTAGTAAGAATTCAGATTTTTTAGTTCTTCCTTTAAAAAAATAAAAAGCTCAACCCAATACAAAAAACCCCCAAACCAACAAAAACAAACAGGAATGGTTTTTTTTCCTCCTTAAAACTTGATGCTTAATTCAGAGTTGTTCCAGCTTTATCCTCAGTTTCTCAACAAGGAGTTTCAATCTGTGAAAATGTATTCTTTGAGTACGTTTCAAAGCCTTATTACCATGTGCATGAGATTTTGAAGTTGTTTCCATTTTCATCCATGATGAAGTATTCAGAGACTCTATGTTAACACAAGAGCCATAATGAAGTTAGCTTTATTTACATGCAAGTTATAGGGTATAAAATTCAAGTTAATTCATACTGTTTTGCTGCATTAAGGCCTTTCCATCTCATCTTTAGGATGCAAGAGTATTTTTGTTTCTTTAGAATGGAAATTTCTGTCATTCATATGGGAGAGAAAAATGGAACTGGAGACACGTACTCAGTGTGCTTCATCTGTGCATCTGAACAATGCTGAAGCAAGTGCTATACATATATGTCAACAATCTAGCGTATTTTTTAGCCATAGTTT
The DNA here is from genome assembly GCA_002631895.1 of Agapornis roseicollis. Classification (NCBI taxonomy): domain Eukaryota; kingdom Metazoa; phylum Chordata; class Aves; order Psittaciformes; family Psittacidae; genus Agapornis; species Agapornis roseicollis. The sequence goes on along the minus strand of NDXB01015271.1, from coordinate 19,069 downwards.
CCAATATATCGGCTCTGAAACCTCCCTGTGCTGTCCTCTCACATACTTTTTGTTGAAAATGCATGCATTTAGCTGAAATACAATAGCAAATACTGTTTAACTTGGTTCTGTAAAGTAGACTGCTGTATTTAGTGGAGTGGCTGGTGGAGATCAAGTGAGGAAGCCGTGCTCCCTTGTAGAGCTCATTGGCCTCATCCCGGGAAGCAGTGGGTGTCCTTGGCAAGTCAAATAGGCTTCCCATGGGTTCTTTCTTGCCTACCTTCTTTAACTTTCTTCTCTCCAATTCCCATGTAAAGAGGGCATAACATGTTATTGAGTACTTAACAGAGGCACTAGTTAAGGGTTGGGTGGCCTGATTTTTGTATGGCAAGGGAGACTTGATACATGGGAGAATTTAGATGCTGTGGACAGACTTGGGTCTTGCTGTCTTCAAGTCACTGCTTTTGAAAGTGCTGTGCTTTTGCAGACTGATGGAAGACATGACAGTGGAAAGTTCTGGTGTCCTGTGATCTGTGAAATAGGCTGGGCTGGTGGGTCAGTTTGTAGTACAAGTGATTGCTGCCTGGCTATTACAAACAAATTAAAGCTCGGAAGATTATGGACTGAGCTTTTGAAACCTGCCTGGCTTGCAGTTGAAGGGTGCCACTGGCAGTAGACGGTTCCTTGGCCTTGAAAAGCTTTATTGAGGTGGTCAATATTGTAGTTTAAAACAATGCAACAAAATGCAAGGGTTTGGTATCTACTCACAGTTCAGGTAATCTGTTTCATTTAATGTTCTTTGTAGTCTGTGGTATTTGCGTGGAGAAAGACATTAGAAATTAGAATGATGCAACTATGAAACATGAAATCATAGAATTGTTTAGGTTCAAAAAGACCTGTAAGATTTATTGAGTCCAGCCATTAACCTGGTGTTTTGGATTTTCCAGTTATGTTTCTTTAAAACTGGAATGGCTTTGAGCAGCCAGATAATGCTAAAGCTTTAGCATAATGATGTGTGGGTGTGGTGCCAGGAACTGTTATTTCCCTTGAGAATATTTGTCATCCTCTGAATAAGATCAGAAATAGATTTGAGTGCTCACTACTATGAGTTCTTCTTGGTATTTATTTTATTCTTCTGTTAGATGCCGTTTGCCTGATTGCTTCCTCCTCCTCCCAATACCTCCCAATGCCTCCAGCTTGTCCTGTTTGCCTCGTGGGTTATGACCTGTCTTGGCGAGGAACCAGTGAATTCCTGGAAGGGAAGTAGTGTTGTCTGTTGTTCCCCTTGTACCTTGCACAGCAGGGCTCTGAGCTCTGGGAGTAGTAGGTTCCAATGCGTTGCTCTAATGCAATGGTAAATGTTCCTGCCTACTCCTCTAGGGTATTTCTCATCTTTTAAAGATAATTCTAGCTTAAAAGAAAACTAGACCAAACAATGTGCCTACCCAGAAACAGCTCCCTACACTGAGAGTAGGGTAACACCCCACATTCCTGCTGAACACTGATTAAGCTGGTTCAGTTGAGAAACTTCCTGAAGAACGATGCTGTAGTTAACACTGGCTTCAGCATCCAAAGAGATGTGGTGGGTGTAGTCTCAGCTGGGAGTCTGTGTGTAACCCCTGAAACCTTCTCATCACCTGGGCTTTCTTAGGTGCTGTTACCAGATGGGGCATTTGTGTCCCAGCTTCTTTTGGCTGGAAGGAAAAAGGAGAGGAGCTGCTCTCAAATGTATCTGTTTTGCAAAGTCAGTCTTAAACCATGTGTATGCTGTTTAATCATAGTGTGGGCATGAATCTGTTCCATAAGCATTGATATGTATATAGTACCTTTCAAAATGTTGTAGGGTATTTGAGATGATGCCTCATGGTCAACAAATCTGATAAACAACCTATGGGATAGATACCCATGTCCTTCTGAAGCAGCCTGTAGAGCCCTGGGGAGTTAGAGCATCTTGGATGTGGTGTGAATGAGAAACTACATAGTTTCATGTGTTGTCTGCCCACATTAGACAGGCAGTCTCTGTACTTTGTGCTGATGGAGACCGGAAACATCTTCATCTTTATATTACAATGAATTTGGCACAGCTTGGGTATCACATAAGCAAAATTGGATCTCATCATCCATCGCTCATTTTTATTAACTTTGGTACAGATATCAGCATTTCATAAATGAGAACAGCATCTTATATCAAGCCTGCTTTCCTTTCTGCTGCTTAGTTGATGGGTCCTGGGTGGCAATGGGCCAGTAACTTGAGGCATAACTTCAGTTAATACTTCAGCTTTATTTTTCCCTATTTAGGAAGTGCTGTTAAGATGTATGCTTGTACTGGCCTTTTCTGTTTACATGGGTGTTTGTTTCTTGCACCTGGCAGGTTGCTTGAAAAGTTTCTTAAGTATGTGTATTTTCAGTGTCTCTTTCAACTTCTTTCTTCGTTTGCTGTTATGAGGAAAGAATATTCACTGTGCTTTATTTCTGACAGGATTGTTTAAATGGGCTGTAAGCTTAATTTCTTGCTGTTAGGGAGCTTCTTGCTCTGCCAACATAGAATTCCTTGTATCTGTCTGTGTGTCTATCTATCTGTCTATCTCATTGCCTTTTTTTTCAGTGTCCCCAGTGAGTGTAGAATATGCAGCAGTTAATTGTGTCCTGTTTTTCTAAGGAATTGCAGCTTTGCAGTCAATTTGTTTGTGCATGTCGACTTCCAATACACTTTTGTGTTGGTATTTTGAGAGAGGGAGTATGTGTGTGCTTTTCTGTTTGGCAGTAGAAATTCACAAGACCTGTAAGAGACTATTTTAAGTTTCTGGAATTAGAATGATTCCTTGCATTAGTATGTTTCTTTGTGTGTAGAAAACCTGGAGTAGTGCTGACAACTTCCATGCTACGTGAACAGGATAATGTGCCTTAGAATTGTTTTATATTGTCTGCTCAATAATTAGTAGGTAGAAGAACACTTCTAACCGTGTTTATTTAAACGTTAGAACTTGCAGCAATTGATAGACACACTTGAACACTGAAGTCAGGTGTGCAGTACACAGCACATGTAGCCATCTCACAAGTAGCATAAAGATGCCTAATAAATAAGCTCAAATCCCAGAGAAGATGATGCTGTGTTTGAGGGGATATGTGTCATCTCCTTTTATCAGCTTCTGAGCTGCTGTTGTGCTCTTGACATGGGATTAGTAATAGTGGGATTAGTAATAACATACTAGAACTCGCAAAGGGAAAGGAAACACCACGTTATAAAGCTGCATGGAGCCTGCAGAAGGAAGAGAATTTTTGGGTGGTTAGAGGTCAGCTGTTGAAGCTGTATTTGGTGTGGGGATGTTTTTGAGAGCAGAAAGGACAGCTGTAGTCGTATGTTCTCTTGCTGTTGACAGTAATGGGCATCTAATGTTGCTGCTCAAATGACTTGTAATAAAAGTAATAAAAGGCTTGGTTTTGAATGGCCAAGTGTTTGGTTTTTGACACTTTCCTTCTTCTGTGAGACAGTGCTCTTTTCAGTTGTTACTTTCCCCAATGATTTTTGGAGGCAAGAGGTTGTTCCTTAAGGTTTTATTCTTGGCCTTTCTGCTCTTCCCCTTGATCGTCAGGTAACTTCTACAATTCACAGCTGAATTGAGGATAGCTGAGTCTTTTATACCTCTGAGCAGATGATTTTTAAACGTGTCTCTGTCCTCTGCTAAGCTTCCCCTCTCATTGTTATGTGGGGCTTGTCTCTGTACAATGTCTCACAAATGTCTTCTCAGAGCAAACAGACTGTTAGAGAAACCTCAGTATCTCCTTTGCCACACCAGGCAGGTTATCCTGAATTGCTGCCATCTCTCCAGGGTGTTTCCTTGTTCAGGCATTACTCTGCTAACCTGTTCTGAAGTAACTCTGGCTTCGCTGTCATAGTCATTACTTGTGTTGGTCCAACCAAAACACTTCTACTGCCTTACTTGTTCATGAAATTCCTTTCTTAGCAATCCCTTGTAAACTTCTCATCAGTTATTTTATCTGATGGATATTTTTTGTTAGTCTTGAAAGCTGAACATAACTGTGACCCTTTCCATTTAGCTTCCCTTGCTAGACTTTCCAAGGTCTTCTGTCACTTCTGCTCTGTGACTTACTTGTCAGATGCTTCATGATCCATCTTTGTGCCTTCTTCTCTGTGGCTTTCTCTATGTTAATTTGTGACCTCCCTTCATTGATCTGTGTAGGTCCCTATCCTGTCTGCTTTGTAAGTCCCTCTTGAAGACCTGCATGTATTGTGCTGCTCAGTGAACCAAGCTGACAGATATACAAATTGCTGACTGCTCCCTGAATCAAGGTTCAGAAAAGTGTTTGGGAAATGCCTCACATCTCTATTGGCTGGCAGCACCCACGAAGTAATAATACTTGAAGTGGAAATCGGTCTGACTTCTTGGTACAACTTCTCCGCTTGTAACTCCTGGCATGGATGGCTGAATCATCGTTGTCTAAATAGACAGTACTGTGAACAGATGGTAAATAATTTACGAAAAGTGAGGCTATGAAGCAGGCCTGAGATTGAAATTTGTGTCATATCGTTCTTACTGTCATAGATGTAGACTTGCAGCTCTGAATCACAGCAGACTGTACTCCATTTCTAAGATGAATTTTAAGTCGTTGAAGAGTAAATGAGACAAAGCTGAATTTCTTGAATTGGGCTAATAACAGGCAATGATCCCCCGGAAAAAGGGCTGTGAAGGGACAGAAAAGCATTGCCAAGAATTCATCTTGTGCCTCTACCCTGGTCCAAAGTAATGCTGAAGCCACTTGTCATTTTCACTTCAGCTGTTCCACTGACACGCTTCAACCCTGCACTCGATGCTGTGTCAGAAAGCTTCTTGCTGTTTGAAGAGGCAGCATTAACTGTGAGTTCCAGAAGATACCGCAGGAGGAATAAATTCAGTATTGTAGAAGTAAAGGGCCATACTAGTAAATGTGTGCTTTAAGCATGTTCACTAACAGTGATACCTCTGTAAACTTGGGGTGACTTTGACAGCAGTCCCACTGTCTAACATTATGGCATCCTCTAGCATTTAGGAGAAAAATGCAGGGGTGTGCAGTTCCTCAGTAAGTTATATACCTGCTCTGGTTGTAATCAGGGACTGAAAGTAGTAAATGATGATATTCTTTAAATTGTTACAGTAGACATTGTAGATATGTTCAGCTTTTTAGTTGGTTTCCTCTTCTATTAGCTAACAGAACTGTGATTGTCCATAAGTTCTTTTAGGGGAACACAGAATATCAGTACTTGTTTGATGTCATACTCCAGCATATAGAGCACTAATTATCTTTCAGTTCTCATGTGATTGCTTTGGAAGCAGAACCAGGATAAGTCAGAAGCAGATGCTTTCAAATAACCAATTGAAGAGGCTGCATTGTCTCAGTGCTGTGTTTTCAACTTGCAGAATTGCTACTAGCCCTTGTAGGGAGGTGGTGATCTTGGTTAGCATAACAGATCTTGAAGGAAAATAAAGGAAAACAAAGAGGTACAGTATGTTTTCTCCTGCCTTTTTGATCAGTTAAACCTGTCCAGATGTTTTGTGCCTCCCATAGTAGTTAAGGTGGAAATAGCTGCCCAGTTTCTCCCTGCAGCAGCTGTCTGTCAAAGGTTGGGTTGGATGAGGACTGCCTGATCTCTTTTCATATAAAAATGAGTGTATCTTTGCTGAACTCGGCAGGCTGAGTGTTGACTTTTATAGCTTGAAGTAGTCACTGTTCTTTAGAATAATTCCCTCTTCTACAAGAAATCATTACTGACCTTTGGAGATTTCTGCTGTTGCACTTGTCCTGGTGTAGATACTATTTCCAGTTAAGATCTGATTTTTGGCAATGCCTACGGATCTGTTGGCAAGACTTAGTGGAACCATTGCATTATTTCAGTGGCATATAGCACAACCTGCCCAGAGTAGCCATGCTGTGTATTGATACCTGCAGTTGCAGTTATCTGATCCCTGCAGTAATTGCAGTTTTGCTGAGCTGTGGTACAGGTACAACAGGGACTATGTAACCCCTTGAACAAGTGATTTCTTATTTATAGAGCCACAACACTCCAGATGAAAGGTAGTTGGTAATGTTTGCTGGAAGTGAAATTAGTCCAGATGGCATCTGACATGCTATAGTCAGTGTTTAGCTCTAAGGTGTTACGGTGATTGATACGTGAAAAGTCCTAGATTCAGTTTAGACTTATACACCTTTTTTAGGTTCTTTTATAAGTATTCTTTGAACATGCATCCTTTAATCAAAGAAGTCAGTTGTAAGGCTCCTCTGCAGTAGTAACAACACTACTCCTCATTAGGCGTGAAAGCAGACTTAAATTTCAGTCAAACTGATGAGTAGAACTGTTGTTTGGAATATTGAGGTAGTGATACTGTAAAAGTTTAATCACAGTAATGGGTGATTTATTTTCCTTGTGGCTAATATTACAACTTGCATGGCAATTCCTATGCAAAGAGAAAAAGGTGTAATCCTGCCAAACAGGAAGTTACATGATTCATTACAAGGACCCTTAATTTGCCTTTTTTTAGGAGTAATTGTAAAGTGTACTAAGCACAGTAGTGTGGCTGGAAACGGTGTGTGATCTCAAAATCCCCCAAATTCTCACAATTATTTATGTGATGATTGCTGTCCTCTGCTAAAAATACATTGCGCTACTGCAATCATTTTGGAGCTGGATTCACTCCATGACACAAGCTCTTTATCTGAAATTGCTATAAGCCATAACATAAAGCTTTTTACTTGCACACTTCTAATTGAGGGAATATTTATTTGGTGCATATTAAATTCAGACTGGCCTACTTCTGAAGTATATTTATTACTCCAAATCTCAGTACTTTGAAGAGAGAAGTTTTGGAACAACTTTTATTCATATGACAAAGTTAATTAGAAACTTGTACTTCAGTTCCCATAATATTTGAAAGGGAGTAGTGTAGTGTTTGACAAATACGTATAGTAAATCATGGTTTGTTGACAAAATTTAACTGTAAATGAAAATTTAACTTTTATTGGGCACATTTTGGAACGCTTTACAGGATACATGAGGAACTTCACAGACAAATCTGGTGTGTTATAGCTTAGAGCTTATAATGCAGCAGTGTCTATTCTTGCTTTTACAGCTTGATCATACATTATAGATACATAGTAAAATAGGGACGTGTTCCCTGCTGTTGGGTTGGGGAAGCAGTGTGGCAAACAATACCAATGTCTCTTACAGAAACTCCTGTGTTTTATGGATACGCAAAAATGTCTAGAACCAACCTATCAAGAACCAAAGCTTTGTCTCAAATATTTATGAAATACAGATTAACCTATTAGATTTCAGTATGGCCATAAAGCCGTACTTGTGATTTTTGAGTTGATCCTGTAGCACAGTACTTGGCTTCTTCCACTGAGGAATTACCAGCTTGCTGCAACCGCAACTGCTTGTTTCCTTCCCCATAAACCCCTCTGAAGCAGTACAGTGGGTGTATATTGAGAGTAAGCCATCTTCCAGTAAATTCTGCTCTCTTTTTGATGATGAAGATGAAACTTGCATGTTAGAAATCAGTAGTAATGAACAGAAGTTATTGGGCTGAGGCAGTTGTAGTTCTGTGCAGTGCATGTTTAAAAATAGATGAGTGAAGTAATTCATTGATCGTTGCATTACATGGCAAAATCTTTCGTGTTGCATGTCTTGCATGTAGGTACTCGTGCAATGGTGAGCTATTTCTGCTTTAGCCAGGGCTATGCTTAGGATTAGAGCTATTTGTTCTATCATTATAGATTTCTTCCACCCAGCTAAGAGCTTTTAGCTTGAAATATGCTAACTCCCACATTAATGGGGGGATGTGCTTGAATGGGGGTTTGGTGCAGCTCGTTTGAGGTAGATCACTTGTGATTACTTTCCCTTTATTTATTTTGATTGTAGTGTCCCTAAAACTGTCAAAAGTAAAGTCTGAAATACCTGGTTTACTTCTCTTGGAGTTCCTAAAGAAAATCATGCATCAGAATAGAGCTCAGGCTTCAGCATGAACACTGAAAGGATTCTACTTTATCTAGGCACCTATAGGCATATATGTCTAACTATGTATTTTTTCAAGAGTCTGTATTTTGCCTTTCTGTGGCGTGTGTATAATGCCTGAGGTGTTGTGCAAAGTGCAAGGAAATTACAAAGTAGCAGTTAACATCGTGAAATTGGATGCTCTTTGACCAGATGCAACCCATGTGCAGATGAGAAAATAGAAATGCTCTCAGCTCCTTTTCTTCAATACTATATAAAAGCTGTTTCATATTATTTGAAAGTACAAAAGCAAAGAGAAATCTTGAGCCACTACTGAACTGATGCAGGGCAAGGAAGATGTTGAGACAGTATCACTTTAGACCATCCAAAATCTTGACCTTCTGTCAGATAGTTCTGGAGTACCTGAATGGTACACGTTATGCTCTGAATGCCTCCTAAATTATTAAGGGGTCATTAATATATGTTGGCAGTATTTGAAACTGATTTTAAATATGAATGCAACAAGTAAAAAGTTATGGGAAATAGGACATGAAATTGAAGTGAAGGTTATAGCATGTGAGAGGCAGATTGGGGAAGAAGGGTTGCAGCAGAAATTGGGCCCATGTGGGAGTCTGTAGTAGTTTTTGTACCAGACTCTTTAGACTTTTTACTCCTGGGATTTCTTGTGTGTTTCTCTTCCTCTGGCTTGATATTCTTACATTGCATAATACAGCAGTGCAGTTTATAGGTGACCAAAGCATAGATTCTCATCTTGAGATGTACCATCAAGAATAATTTTCTAAAATGGTAAAAGCCATGTGCTTAGGAAAACAGCCTATCATAAAGTAACTGGAAGGCACACAGTATATTCTGCATCTTTAACTGTGTAATCATAGCAGAAATAGATCTGCTGGTGAAATGGATCACAATCACAAATTCAGGGTGCCGTTGGCTCTTGGCTATCTGTCATAATGTCATAGTTGAATGCAGCCTCAGAAGAGTGTGGAAAAAAAGCAGTAATGTAGCTCGGTGATCTTTGGAGATAACTGAAGGTAGCCAGAGAAGTGCAGGTGAATCAGCCTAAGCTGATGAGTAAGTGAACCAAGACTCACTCTCAGAATGTTGCCAATATCGTATTAGGTTTTTGGTACAGGTTTTTATACAGTTTGCCAGAAAATGGCATAGGTTTCTCTTCTCTGTGTAAACACTGGCCATTAGCTAGATGGGAAGCAAATACAGGAAGAGTAGACCTAATGTGACAGTATGGAAATATCATCTGTTTGCCAGGCTTAGCCAAAAAACCCAGCTGATATGCCTGAAAAAAGATAAAGACTTAAGATGCTGAATGCATGGAGTTCATTTACCTTGTACTTTAACTACTTACCTTGTGCTTTAATTACTTACTATGGCTTTTAATTACTTACTATGGTTAGACCTATTTTTCCAAATAAAGATCTATCACTGCTAGAGATATGGATGTGTTCCTGGAGCACTGCAAAATGAAATGTGATTGGGGATCCGAAGTCATGCTTGTGGGAACTGTTGAATGATCTGCCAACAACAGTGGGTTGTTGTTTATTTGGTTTTGGGTGTTTTTAACACAGTTTCACTAGCACAGAATTTTGTTTCCTACCCTGGAAGGGTGAAGGGAATGTTAGACTGGTTATTATACAAATGCACAATGTGATTTTAACTCTTTTTGTGTTTAGTTTACTCACTAGAAGATCTGTTCAGGCATGCCTTTGAGAAAACTGGGAGATGAAAAAAGCCCCAACCTCAGTGCAGTAGATTGCTGCTCATGGAACTGTTCTGTTTCTCAAAATGACTTCAGTCAGGGACTGAGAGTGTGTTTGCAGGGAGATGGGAATTCATGCTCTGCTTCACACAGATGTGGCTACACTCTGAGCTCTAACAGATACCTGTGATCTTGTGGCTGACAGGATGGATTATTGGCCAAAGTGGGTAAATACAGTTTGCCCAATGTGGCTGCACAGACCCCAGCCCAGGGAACCTTGCATCTGCCAGCAAAAGACTGTGAACTACCCGTGGGGAGGAGCAGACATCCCTGCTGCTTCCTCATCTCCCTTTCTGAGAACCATTCCCTGTACTGAGCATGGTATGACAAACCCAGCAACAGCACAGGGGGTCTTCCCAGGACTGCACACTTCTTTCCATGGAGAAAAAGAGCGCTGAAAGCTGCTTACTGGTATTTCTTGAGATTCAGAGGCATCTGCACTAGTGATAGGCAGGTTATGAGATCTTGACCCTTCTAGGAATATCTGGTACTCTGGAAATCTTGCTGTGTTCAGTGGGATTATTTGTGATACAAGGTGGTATGTAACACAAGTAAGGAACATCACAGTCTGTCTCTTTAAATTAGCAATCTGTTACAAAGATCAAATTAAAATTAAGGTCAGATTTCCATTTTCCCATGCACGTACTTGGCTGACATGGAAGTCAACAAGAGTTCTGTGTGCGACTCAAGATGCAATTTGGCCCTAAATTAATTTCATTAGCAGAACTGAAACTCAAACATGGTGTGAATGAGACATCTGTTAGTCTGCTGGTTCATGTCAAAAGAGAAGTGTCATAAGGATTTTTAGAATGCAGTGCTGCATATGAAGCAGCTGCACTGACGTTGCAGATCAGTCTGTTTTACATGGAATCTTTAAAGAATAAACCCTTCTGTGATTCTTTTTGTTGTGAATGTATGTCTTTGAAAACACAAGCATGTATAACGGTGAAAATGAGATGGGAATGCAGTGAAAGAAGCGTGGCAGCTTCCTGAAGGGCTGGCCCCTCAACTTGGGGTAAATAGTCACTGTCTGCCCTCCAGAGAAAGACTTTAGTTAGGTGTGCCAGCACACAGTAGTAAAGAAACTTTGTACCTGGGAAATATTAGCTTGAAATGAGTCTGTTACCTTCCTGTCCGAGCTAGATTTAATCTGCCTTTTCCATTTAATTCCATTGGATGTGTTTTGCATTGTGCTTTTTTTTTTTCCTGATTGGAAATGCATTTGCTCCTATTTAATACTCACATAATCACAAACCTTCACTACGGGTGACAAAATGTTATTTATTTATGTTTATTTGTTTTTTGTTGGCTTTTATAGCATCTGTTTCCTTTGGCATGTGAGCTTCCCTGCTACTAAAACTGGGACTTTGGGAATATGAGCTGAAACTGCAGTGGGATTGCACTTAAAACTGCCTTTAATATGTTTTAGTGGGAGCCTGGGTATGCAGGGATGGCTGGGTAGGTATAATGCCTCTTCCAGGGAGGTTAAGCACTAGGAACACAGGAATGTCAGAGCAGTAGCAACCCTGTTTTCATGCAGGTTTCCCGGGAGTAAGAGAGGCATATTGTAGATGACACATTAACAAGCTTGTTTTTAAATAGGATGGTTTTTTCAAAGTCTTCCTTGGGGCGCCCGTGACTGTTCAAGGCAACATTAATGGATGCATTCTCTTGATATGGAGTAACAAAATTTTGGAGACTGAGACAGATACTAAACTTCCTCCTGCCAGATTCTGCATATCTTTGGTTTGCCTTCACATATATACCTGGATCGAGGTCCCGGAGCAAGGGAAAATCCATCCTCATGTCTGCAGTGCCAGTGACCTTTGTTAGAAGGGAGTCTTCTGCTGCATACGTTTGGGAGGATGTGAGCAACCAGAGCAGTAATTGCTGTTCCCAATGATTCAAGTACAGGCGATGTACGCTTCAGCACCTGGAGTGCTGTAGGGATGTGGAGTGCCTTCTGAATCTGACTTTGGTGATGGGAAAATACTAGAGCATGTACGTTAATGCAGTTCCTCATACTCACAAGCAGTGACTGCTGGATCTGTTTTGCTTCATCATGCAGAAGCCTTGTAGCTGCCTGGGAGTTCATGAAGTAGTGAACAGCAGCATCACAAGCAATGGTAGAAATGAAAAACAAATGCAAAATACAATTTGGCCTTTGAAATGTGCGTTTCCTCTCCTCTTGGCCCCAAGGAAGTTGCTTTCTTCCTCTGTATGGTTTGGCAAGTCAAGTAATTATGCTGTTTTTCAAAATACTGTACTGTTTGCCTGGTCATCTTTATTAATTTCTTTGTCCTTGTTCTCTTTTTGTAACTGTTGTCAAAATCAGGAGCTTTGAAGGGTATCTCATTTCTTATTCAAGCAGGCACTGCAAGTCAGTTTGTGCACTAAAACTCACCCTTTTATCTCTTGGTCCTTCTGTGTTGTCATTGCAGCACTGTTACACGTTTCATCTCTGATCAGATTGTAGAAAGGCTGTATAAAATAGCATTAGAGCATCAGCAGATTTCACTGGTACACTGATTTGGTACAGCTTTCATCTGGGTTATATGTGATTTCCAGGTCTCTTGTCCAAGGGGCAAGAAGTGTTTTGTATTTTGAGAGGTGTGGTTTTTATTTACTTATTGGGATGAAGTCATCACCTCCTTTGGATGAAGGTGGGTTAGGTTAACCCAGCCATAGAAAACTGAGGTTGCTACTTTACTGTTCCAGGGATGTGAAGTATCTCAAGCCTGCCAAATGTACCATTCAGGTTAAGTCCTTTGTTTAGTTACTTTCTGCTGAAGGTATTCTACTTAATTTAAATACTCATTGTAACAGAACCTGGAACTTGGGTTTTTTCCTCTTCCCCTTTTTCTGCCCCTGGCAAATTCTGTACCAGGCAATTGAGCCTTTTTCTGATCCAATGAATATTTAAATATTTTATACAGATATTTTCTGTATGTTAATTGAGAACACATCAGCAAACAAGAATAACTCCATATGCTGATGCTTACTATAGTTTATTGGTAGTGGGGAAACAGGATGATGTTAGAGCTCCAGGACATGCTTTAGCAGGTTAACTTGTTAGGCAGAATTAGTAGCTTATTTAAATGTGAGTCAAGTTTATGCATGATTGCATGAACTGCATTTATTCTTTTTAATTCTTGGAGGGATGATGAGAGTGACTTCAGTACAAAAGGACCATTTTAGACCTCATCAATTTATGCTACATGTCACCTATCTTTCAAAGGCCTTCCTTCCTTCTGCATAAGCCTGGAAGAGCAGGGAAGTGCTAATGCAAAAAGACGTAAGATTGAAATGCTCTAATATACTCTATGCACTTATTTTTAAGAACATGAGAATTAGAGTGCACCATATATGATAATTTAAACTATATTGCTTAATTCATGACTTGGCATCTCTGATATGCTGCAGAAAATGTCTACAGAGTCAAATGCCATTGTAGCCATTAATTTTGTTGCTGTAATCCCTTTATTTCTGTGACGTATAAGCAGTAAGAAGGGAAAAAAAAAGAAAGTAGTAAAGGAGAAAAATCTTCTTCTATTGTTTTATATGCTTAGCTGATGCAAAAGGAATAATTAATGAATGTTACTGCTCTAAGTTCCAGTATGCAGGTGTGTTTAAATGTCACTCTCTTCTCAGGCAACCACCTCTGGCTAGTTAATGTGGAAGGAACAAAAAGAGTTTTGGGGGAAAAGTAACAGAGCAGGTTTTCGTTTGTGTGGGATTTTGTTTTACTTGGTTCTTTTGTAAAGCCCTGAGATACCTGATGAAAGAGAGTGCGTGGCAGAGCACCAGTATCTTGATTATACAGGAGAGCTGCGTGTCTTTATTGGCAATCATAATTCTTCTTCATTGACAACAGAGTAGAGTCCTCTAATGTTTTTTCACTCCAGTCTTGGACTTTCAAGACTGAAACCTGTTTATCTTACTATTACTTATTCCTGCTAATGGTGATGAACGTAGATACTTCTCAAATAAGTGTGTATGTCCATGAACAAGCAAGTCTGACAATTTTTCTCCTAGTAATGCTGCAGGAAACAATAAAACACATGAATAAGCATACTACTTTTCCTGCATACCCTAGAATGGAAATCAGTGGCTCAGACTTACCAGTCACTGCAAGAAGGTATTAATGCAATGCACTTGTCTTCTGTTCGATCAGAAAGACTTGAAGAAAACTTTTTATTCTCAAGATCATCTATTTATCTTGGCTGAAACTTGCAGAGTGATTCTGAATTGTTTTACCAAAGTGGGGGTGGTTACTGATGGACACAACAAAATCCCTTCCAAAATCAGTTGTCTAGTTCAGTAGATTTGGTTAAGCTGCAAGAGACATCAGAGCTGGCAAGGTTTGAAACACTGTCTTTTGAAGCTTAACTAAGCGATTTCTTCTAAAGCGAGCTATTTCCTAATCCCAAGTTAAACCTTGCCTTCAGCCAATGCCAGCATTCCAGTAATGAGAGCTGAAGCAGCTGCCATGGTAAAGGAGCAGGGATTTTGTCCTATATTTTCTCCTCTATCCTCCACAGAAGTAACTCAGAACATTCATCATATCCTACCACTTTAGCTAACCCACAAAGAATCAAGACTATCCAAGTAGTCAGCTGGATGTTGAGAAACCTTTGCAGTTCCTCACAGGATAATCAGCAGGGTGCACTCATGGAAGCGGGAACCATTGTATTGCTGTTCTTAACACCTTTTCTGGACCTCTGGTAACATTGCTTGATCTTCAGTTTATTGAAGGGAGTTTAGTCAAGAACTGTTGGGTTGGAACTAGATGATCTTAAGGTCCTTTCCAACCCTAACTATTCTATGATTATGTAAAGGTGCAACAACTTTGATTTGGGTAATAAAGTATTTTTTATGTGAATAAATAATAATGAAAAACTTCTTTATTTTTAATTAGATTAACAAAAATCTGAAGAATTTTTAGGTCAATGGTTGTAGGAAAACTTGTTTGGCACAGGGTGCTAGTAACCATTAAGAACAGTTCACTGAAACTGCTTTTGAATGCCTTTAGCACTCTTGCACAACAAATGAGTATCACAGAAGCAGTTTTGAACTATTGCATTAATAATATTCAGCAGTATATGATATAATCTCACAAATTGATTGATAAAATGGCTCCGTAAATAAAAAAGCTTAACTGCCTCATCTCTGGAAAAGGCCTTGAAGCTCTTGGCTCAAATCCATGTCAGTGTGGGAATTGGGCTATGGAAGGTCTAATGATACAGAATAGGATATTTCACACTGCTGAACAGTTTTGTCCTAGTTTTGTATTAAGATTTGGTGGTCTGGTGCATCATAAACAGCTTCCTAGGGCCAGCAGTGAGTGCTGATGCCTCCTGGGTTTGCCTCATTGCCTTGCTATTTTGAGAGATCTTTGTCAGCAGAAAGCGTATGTTTTTTGTGCATTGTTTGGTTCTTTGGAGTTTAGCATGGCTTAAGCTAAAGGGAAAGCTATTTGCTGGGGAGCTTAGGTCATCTGGAAGGTGAAGATCCAGCTTTGCCTGGTGCACTGGCCCTTCAGACTGAAGGCTCTGCACATCCTGTGCCTTGGCCAGCTCAGGATGCAAGGCCACTTCCAGTTGCTAATTTCTCCCTGAGCCAGCAGCTTAGTGGGTTTGTGCCTGTGTAGTTAGATGCTGGCTAGAATTAGCCCATAAACTCATGGCTCTGAGGGGGCTTTTTGAAGGGAATTTAAACCTAATTCTAATTTTGAGTCTAAGCCAAGTGTTTGTTGGAGGAATTACATAGCATACACTCAGCAGTCTTCGTACAGCCTATGGCTGATCCTCTCCCAGACTGGGGGAAATGAATCAGCGGTGCCTTTGTACAGTGGGAGAGCATAGTTTATTACCCAGTAGGTGCAGCTTAAAAAGATCTGAGGGAGAGATGACAGATGTGAGGAGAACTTTATGTCCAAGGAGGGTCAGTTATATTTAGATGCCCTGGTGTATTTGTTTTTTGAAATGGCTTTTGCAGAAATAGAACTCTAAAAAGAAAGACCAAAGCCTCACCAAAGAACGTGCCATTTAATTTCACATCCAACTTTTAAGGCAGGATAATATTCACTCCAGGGAGAAAGAGTGGCTGAATAAACATGTAGAAACTTAAAGGTACTGAGGTTTTGAGTAATCAGTGTGCAGTGTCCAGTGACAACTACTGGAATCTTATGAAACAGCTGTGTCAATTTAGTTGGAGTGGAATTTAACCTACACTGTAATCAGATGTTTTCAATGAGTCCTTCAAGTCTCTGCCTTCTCCCTTTTAGGTCATCTAAACCGAGAATTTCTATAACTTCATAATGTGCTCATCCTGGTCCCCTCTGGCATCTTTACCTATTACCTTCCCTTTTAAAGAAGAGTAACAGCTTCTTGGGAGGGCAGCTGGGTGTCTCTGTGGTCATGCAAAACCCAGTTGGGTGGATTGCTTATCATGGGCAGGGCCTGTGAGCTTTGATTTTTTTTTTTTTTTTAATAACACATTTTATTCACTAATGAAATAACTCATAGGGGAAAAAATGATCACATAAAAACAAGTGGCCAAGTTAGTGGTATTATTCTAGGAGAAAAAAATGGATGTTCTTCCTGGTTTATTTTTTTTTTTTTTTCCCTTGCCATTTTAATATTTCAGTTTTGGACAGTTTTGGGTATTTTTTTCCCCCGTAACAAGGAACTCTTGGCAATTGTATAATGAAGTGATAAATTTTAATGGTGTATTTTGTTTGTTGTTCACTTTATTGTAGGGTTAGCCTGGTGTGGTGAGTTCATTTGTTTTGTGGTTTGCTTTTGTTTGTTTGTTTTCCCATATTAATTCATACATGACCCACATTAGGCTGCGTGGGACTCTCAGATTTGAAGAATCTTCCTCTCCACTCTCACTACTCACCTACATCCTTTTTTGCTGCCTTAAGTCTGTGACTTAGTAAAAGCCATTGCCATTGCTTTTGTTTCTCCCTTTTGGCCCTATGATGGGTGTTCCTGCAGCTGCTCTCTGTCAGTCTGAGGGCAGGCTTGGTGTGCAAGCAACCAGTTGTGCACAGCAATAAGTGAAGCTTTCCATTTCCTCTACTAGAAACTACCAGTAGGGGATTGATGCATTTCTATTTTCCCTGCAACCCCCTACGTCCAGCTGGTTTGCTGCTGACTCTTTGTTCAGTTTTATTTACCCCATGTTGCTGCTGCTGTCTCTTTCTCAGTTATGGAGACATGTTTGGGCCACCTTTGACAAAACTCCTGCATGCTCTCCTGTGAAGTCCCTGGCGTGATGATGCTGCATAGTGCTTTGTCCCTGTGTTAGTGCAGAATGACTGACTGTAGATGAACAGGATGGAGGGATGTGCAAGGAAGCTCTTCCAGGGTTTAATGACCCACTGTGGTTTGACTCCTTTGTGTTGGTTGTGCCGGTTCTTGTGATATTTAATCAGAAGCCTACAGTACTGCTTCCTCAAGAGCCTTACTTCCTCAAGATGTGGGATTATATGAGAAGCCTGACTGGTTTTTTTGTAGTTGTGTGCCAGTTGTTTGTCTTTTAGTAGAAAATAGATCCCTTGGTCCTTAGAGCTTTAGAGAAAAGCTTAAGAAATATCACCGGTAAGGTTCAAAACCTGAAGGGGAAATTAAAAAATAACATTTTATTTCTGTATAAAAACACATAAAAGAAAATCCTCTTGTGGCTGTTTTAAGCTGTATTTGCGAAAGGCTGGGATGGGAGGTAAGCGTGGAGCAGGCCCTGCAGATTTGTATCTTCCTGCATTGCTTTACTGCTTTTCCGAAAAGAAAAAGGAGGGAGGAGAAATAAAGCAGCCTTTGCAGTGCAATGCTGTTGAGGATGTTGTGCACATCCTAAAAAAACCACATTCTTAGGCAAACAGCTGCTGCTTCTCTTTTTATTTTTAAGTAGCTTTAAAATCCTGCGCTAGATAGTGAGGAGGGTGGAATCATCGTCTGCTTCTAGCTCAGAAATGAATATTTAGTCATGTCGAAAGGGTTTATGAAAGCAGATTCCCTTTTCAGAGATGATTGTCACAGTAGCTTAAATTGTTTCCCAAGCATCTTAATGGAGTTTTACTACTGTAGGAAAACAAAAGCAAAAGATAAGCTTAACCTGCTGAAACAAAAAGAGAAAAAAAGGGAAAGAACAGCAAAGAGTCTCATTGATGACAAGAGAGCACGGTGATTTCCAGTAACAACATGAAAGGCGCTCCTAATAAGGTTAATATACTGAACAGATTGAGAGATGATTCTGTAACAGGGCTTGTGTACTGTCGTGGTAAGCATGGGAGAATGGGTTTGTGGGCTCCAGATCAAGGCCACCTTCCTGTTCTTGGAGGTGGGGCTCTGGGGCAGCATCTGGGGCCTCACACATATCCAAAAGTCTTGTTGGTCAGAGAAGGAAAGAGATTCCTAAGTGGGAGGAATCATGAAGTGGTGCAGATATGGCCTAAACCAGCTTCTGATGATTTCATTTCTTGCTTTGTTCTTCTGCTGGAAACTGCATCAGTTGACTGATCTTGCTCTTTCACTGCTTTCAGTTGGTACTAAAGGCATGGCAAGAGACAATGCGAGAGAAGGTGTCCAGGTAAAGTAATAGTACTGGAAACTATTTTCCTTTCAAGAAGGAGATGTTTGCCTTTGCAATAAGCAGTTAGGAGGCACTAGGGCTGTCAGGAAGCCAGAGCTCACTACCAGTCTTAAAATAGCACATCCATAGTTTCTGTCTAGCCTTTGCAATCTGAGGCTTCCTATTTTGTTTTCATTTATTAAATTGTTTATAAATATTCATTATTGGATATGAAATGAATGAGTGAATATCAACCAGGTGAATAGCTCTAAGACTGTAAGACATAGCATCTATTGGGATGTAGCAAGCTGTCTCAGTTTCCAGAAATTCAGCCCTAATCCTGCATACATTTAGGCATTTAGGCTTCCTGTAGTGAATATTTGTGTGACTAGACTTGAACATAGGATGTGAATCTGTCTGTTACAGTATTATGCTGCAGGATAGAAAGGCTTGCCAGGACCTCACTGCAGTGCTCCGTGATATACCTTCTGAACTCCATTTTGCTATGAAAGTAGAAAAAAATACACTGCCTTAAAAGTATCTTGGCCCCACATCGCTTTTCCTCTTTAAATGTTGTGTTTGTGGTGGTGTTTTGTTTGTTGCTTTACTTTTAAGTTTGCAAACCACTTACAGAAACAAATGATGAACAGAATGGCAGAGGCGTAACTGAGGTGTCGTGGTTTAAACCCACGCAGCTCGTTCACTCACTCAACCCCCCTGGCTTGCCCTCC
>NDXB01015270.1:59971-82922 GCA_002631895.1 Agapornis roseicollis | reverse complement strand
TCGTGTCCTCCCGTTATTCCTTTTTTTTTTTTTTTTGTTGTTGTTGTTGTTGTTGTTGTTTTGAAGGTGTGCATTTTTCTATTACCTACTTCAACATATTAAGGACACTATTTCCATTGAGAATTGCAGACACAGATTTTTATATTCTGCAGATCTATAAATTAATTGCCATCTGTCCTCCCAGTCTAGACTTGGTTCCCTCATTAAGGGTATGATGAACATGATTAAAGTTCTCCTTTTCCTAACAGCCATAAAAAACACATAACTGCATCAGATCTCTAAACATTCTTTGCATATTGTACATAACTGTCCAATAAAACAGGAGTTTCTGCATAGCCATGAAGTCTCATGATTTTCTGAATAAACTCTTATGTTTTGTCTTGTATAAGAGTACTATAAAGCCTCTGTACTATTTCAGAAATTTATTCTGGGACTTCTTTTTTCCCTTGTGGAAGAAGGTTGAATGAA
Source organism: Agapornis roseicollis (assembly GCA_002631895.1). NCBI lineage: Eukaryota > Metazoa > Chordata > Aves > Psittaciformes > Psittacidae > Agapornis > Agapornis roseicollis. The sequence goes on along the minus strand of NDXB01015270.1, from coordinate 82,454 downwards.
CTGGTACAACATAAGGAGGAGAGTTTCCAAAAGCACAGCTGTGATTACAGAGTTGCTGCAATCAGGCCACAGGACAAGAGCAAAGGTGATGGTTCATATCGGTAACATCCAGCCAAGAAGAGGGTCATTTGAACATGGTAGACATCTGGGGACATGGAGGATCGTATCTGGTGTGTACTTAATACACTGTATTGGCTGAGCACTGGGAGCATCTTAATAAGAACCTTAATGAGTCCTTAGAGCATTGAGGTTTCAGGAAGAGATCTGGGTGTATTCTCTCATATGAGGCAGAGATTTCTCTGTAAAAATTTGACCTGTCCTGAAATCTGTCTACACATCTATTTATCTACCTATCTACCTACCTTAATATGTTTGGTGGGTCATCTGTCTGATTTTTCCATTTTCTGACAGATGATGTGAAACACAGTAAAGGTCATGTCACAGGTTGTTAAGTTTAATAAATACATGGCTTATCTAACCTTAGACCTATGTATAGACAGAATGTCCCATGTAATAATTAAGCTATACAGTTGAATGGAAGGTATTGGATAATACCATACCCTCATATCCTTAGGGAGCTATGTAATACAAGACAAAATGCCTAGTGTTTCAAAGTGCAAATACTTCATGATAAACATTCCCCACAGAGATGCCTTATTGCTATTACAAAGAGTCTTTATTATAAGAAGTTCTTTTGTACAAAGAGAAGATGAATTTGGCACTTTAGCATGTTAAACAGCAATTTCATCAGAGCTGTATGGTTCACAAAAGATTAATCTATCCCTTCGGAATATTCATGAATCAAAAAGAATGTTCCCTAAGTCCAAGCAATATTACTGCTGTCAACTAAACAAGGTGCTCTCCATTCTGATAAACCAACCAGAACTTAATCCTCAGGAATTACTTTTTTGCAGTTGTTTTTGTTTTGTTTTATTTAAAGGGAAGGGAGGAGCGCGGTCTCCATGTTTCATTCATACTATGGTGTATTAGATTCTCTGAGTTGTGCTATTATTCAAAGGATGCAATCCTACTGAAAATAGTCAGAAATATTTCTTGTACTGGAAAGAAGATCAGAATAAAAACTAGATGCCAGCTTCTAGAGGAGATCACTGGTAATGCTAATCATATGTGCATTGTTAATTATAGTAGCATACTGAAAAAAGGAGGATTATAAACTCTGTATCTCTGGTGCAGAGTTAGGCTGAGTAGTTTTGTAAATTACTTATTCATTGATTCTCTACTTTTGTTCTCTAGAAGTCCAGTTTCCCAAAAAATTGGCTTTATGCCTGCATGGCGGAAAGTAATGTATCATATTAACATTAGCATGTTAATACAATGAAAACTAATTAGAAATACAGCAAATACATGCTAATCCAGATAGCGGCATCTCATTAACAGGGCAAGATATTTCTGTTGTTTGTTGTCCTGCGTTCATTTCAGTTGACAATTTTTTATAAGTGTACTTCAGTCAGATATCCTTTCTGAAATTTATTCTAGCCTAGGTGGAAGCTCTGTGATTTATTCCACCTCTCCCTGAGCAGATGAGGAATGAAAACAAGGGCAATGCATCAAAGGGTCTCTTCATTCTCAGAGTGAATCATGATTGCTTAACAATGTGATGAAATTTTCTACTGAACTTTATTCTTACAGCAATATTTCTGTAGTTACACTGATAGCTCTTGGTCTGTAAAATTTAAAATTTGCAAGGTCAGAAAAATTCATTATATTAAGGGTAAGGGATCTCGATTACAGAGCCACTTAATGTTGAACATCCACTAGGGCTGTATTACTCCTTTCATATTGGTATTACATGAAGAAGCACAAAGGGCTAAAGCTATGCTAAAGTGTTCCAGCAATTTAATCATACCAGTGATACTGTACTAGAAGTTTTGTTTGCCAGCAACCAAGGCAACTCAAATGAACTGCTATGAACCATGGGGAAAGGCAGGATGCAGTCAAGAGGAAAGAAGTCTTGCCTTCATTGCTATACCTCTGGTATCTGCAGAACAGTATAAAATATATGGGAAAAGAGCTAGAAGATTATGGAAGGTGAGTTTTCTGGGTAGGCATTTAGATCCCATCTGAATTTCAAAATACTCTGGAACAGCAACATAAAGTTCCGGGGAAGGGATTCCAGATAAATGAGTGCTAATTGCAGTGGCATTCTAGCAGATATTCTACACAGTTAACTGTGACATTGCCAACGAACAACGTGAAAGGCAGTTGTTCTCTCATACCATCTGCAAAAATTCTTATCCTACCCAATCCATGTTCTGCTATTACAGAAGAGTAACAGATTTACAGAGAATAAAACAATGAAAACATTGAAATGTCTCTCCTTTCTGAATCCTGCCTGAAGTGGTTACCCCCTGCTCATGTAAGTGGAGGGGACAATCTGTGTATAAGTGTCTTGATTTGCTATTACTGAACTGCTAAAAGGGAAAGGCAAGCTGAGCAGGAGGTGGAGCTGCTCTGAAGGCTTTCATCTGGTTTCCAGGGAAACCCATTTTCCAGTTATTTGCATGTTCAGCACATCTGGTTCATTTGGACTTGGCTTTTTGAAAGTGATGACTGTGTCATGGGAAAAATGAATGGAAAAATAATTTAAGGAATTAATGGGATGGAAGGAACATAGAATTCTTTTAAAACTACAGCTGTTTTCCCTCTCCTCTTTTTCCCTCTCCTTTTTGAAATACAAACTTTTGGATAATGTTTGCTCTGCAATTTGCAAGGCCTCAGGACAGTCAAGGAAGTCCAGATCCTTAAACGAAGTAATAGATTTAAAAACTATGTTACTAGCACAAATACTGATTATTGACTCAAGTGGCTACAACAAGAATAGAAATACAAGATGAAGAGAAATGGAAATTTGAACAATATAAGGATATACTTGTTTATATGTTGACAGAAAATGTTCTATTATTCTCAAAATAGAAACTATCTTATTTTCAGAAGAACAGCTACAGTAAAAGATTGCTGGTAATCTAGATATAAACACCTGAAAAATACAGAATCATTATCTAGTCAAATGATCTCATATAACGACTGAACAGTTAAGCAAGGTTTGTATTACATAAATGTATTGAGTTTGTGAAGCAAGGTTTTAGTAGGGAGGGAACTACTGGGGTGGCTTCTGTGAGAAGCTGTTAGAAGTTTCTCGTGTCCAACAGAGCAAATGCCATCTAACTCCAAGATGGCCCCAGCACCGGCCAAGGCTGAGCCCATTAATGATGGTGAGAGCACCTCTGAGATATTAAGAAGGGGATAAAAATTCTGTGCACTGCAGCCAGAGAGAGAGAGGAGTGAGAACAACAGACCTGCAGACACCAAGGTCAGTGAAGAAGGAAGAGGTGAGATGCACCAGGTGGCTCCCCTGTAGCCCATAGTGCAGATGATGGTGAGGCAGGCTGTGTCCTTGCAACCCACAAGGATCTGCATCGAGGCATATATCTACCTGTAGTCTGGCGATGACCCAGCACCAGAGCAAGGGATGCCCGAAGCAGGCTGTGACCCACTCTGGAGTAGCTGGTGAAGAACTGCAGCCCATGGAAAGGACTTGCAACAGAGAAGTTTGTGAAGACCTGTCTCCTGTGAGAGGAATCCCATGATTGAGCAGGGGAAGAGTGTGAGGAGTCTTCCCCTGAGAAGGAAGGAGCAGCAGAGACAATGTGTAATGAATTGACCACAAACACCATTCTCACTCCTGTGCCACTGTGGGGAAGTTAATAGAAAATTTTGGAGTAAAGTTAAGCATGTTAAGAAGGAAAGAATGAGGGGAAAGTGTTTTAGGGATTTTTTCTTGTTATCCTACCTGATTTGATTGGTAATAAATTGAATTCGTTTTCTCAAGTTGAGTCTGTTTTGCTTGTGGTGGTAAGTAAGTAGTGAATGATCCCTCCCTGTCCTTATCTCAACCCATGTGCCTTTCTTTAGATTTTTTTTCCCATGTATGGCTGAGGAAGGGAGTGACAGAGCAGCTTTGGTGGGCATCTGGCATCCAGCCCAGGTCAACCCATCACAGCAAATTTTGAAAGACCTAGTCTTTTTATTGTACATGGTAGCTGATTTCTCTTGACCCAAATCCCATTGAAGTCAACTGGAATTGTCTATTCCACCACAGCAGCTTTTGGCTCAGGTGCTTAATGACCTTGTTTCACAGCACAATATTGAATGCTTTCTGCAGTTCTGTTGCTGTCTTTGCAGAGCACTGCACAAGGCAAGAGGTACAAACGAGACAGAATTTGAGACTGTTATTTTTCCTGTTATAGAAAATGATAAAATAGTTTATGACAAAGGAAGGTTGCTAAAACTACTATTATTTGGAAAAAAACAAACAAACAAACAAACAACCAGCCCCTCATAAAAAGCCTACAGCTACATAGACTCCACAGTGGTTTCTGTAATTTACATATTTAGAACCTTTCTATTGCTGATGTATGTTTGGTCCCTGTTTTTGAAAATCTTGACCTGAATGAAGGTGACTGTTTCTGAACTCTGTTTCTGTAGCATGACATAGATAACACAGATCTGAAATACACAGATAGGATGCTGTCATGTGTAGGAATACCCTGCTAGAAATTTGAAATCTTTAACATTAAGATTCCAGTTATTACCTGACTTTTACTCAAAACATGATTCAGAGAAAAGGGAAGATGGAAGACCCTATTCTAAAAAATTTGTAATCTGTAGCATTTTTATCAGCCACAGGGATAGAGGCTGGTGACATATATAAGTTATGACTGTATAAAACTACATTGATATACTCATATTTGGATTTCTTTTATTTTATTCTTTAATTGGGAAACAATCATCCTTAAAGCAAAATGAAAGATCTCAAAAAATATTACACATAATTATATCATGATCATAGTATTTTTTCTTACATTCAGACACCATATAGGGTCACAGCAGTATATATTAGTGATGTTTATCAAAGTGATACAATAAAGCAAAAATTAAACTTATGTTTTTTAAGCTTATGCACGTCTAAATTATCCTTTTCTTTATCTTGTGGGGTTATTTTTACCTTTATTTTGTAAACCTGACGTCATTCCATTGCATCCCTCTTTCCTTAATTTTTAGTTTAGCGATTTTGCTGGTTTTCATGACTTACAGGACATTGATAAGCATGAACTATGTAAGAAAATGTTGCAGAAAGTTCTTGAGAAGGATTATCATGTAGAGTATTTTACCCCAAATTCTGAAATGCTTGAAAATGAATAAAGAATTTCATAAGAAGAGCATTTGTTCAGGAGACAAAACCATGTTTTACTATGTCAAAATAAAAATGTTAATGTAGTACTTCTTCCTAAAATTAACACAATATTTGGCTCTGTGAAAGGTTTGTTATTCCTTGCACTCCACCTTTTTTCAATTGAGTAGTATAACTATTAATCAATGCATATTGTTCTTTCAGTTATAATATGGTAATTACTCAAGAGGCTTAGTACTTCACTGATCTCACACAGACGTCAGTCAGAATCTTTCTATTGCTTGAAATTAAAGGTACTTTGGACTCTTTCAATCCTCTTGTTTTATTTACAGCTTATTTAGTTCACTCTTTTTCTTCCTTTTATTTTTTTCTTTTTTCTAGCAGGAACTAGGCTCTTCCAGTAGAAATGCGGTGATAGATTTATTCTACTAAACCACAAACATCACAATATAATTAATGCTTAAGGTGACAGCAAAGTGTTATGAAATACATGAGAAGAAGGTCATCTTGGGAAGCAGTATCATGACTTGAAAACTGTGTAAAAGGGGTACTCAAGAATGATGATATTATAGAAAAGAAGTTCAGGGAGTTCTTTCTACCAGTCTTCTGTAACCTTTGGAATGATTTCTATCATTGTCCCACTTTCCCCCCACTATGAAGAAAAATTGTAGATATATTAGACCAAAGACAGGAGTTGTATGCTGGGGTCAGATTGCATTAAGAAACTAGAAGGAACTCAAACATGAAATTGTCAAGTTCCTGCCTAAGGCATGCAGCCCACATATAGTAAAATCCACATTGTCAGAAGATGCTAGATTGTTGAATTCACTTGCATCTGCCTAAACTGCTCTAGAGAGCACCCTGGGAATGAGAGACAAATGACTCTGACTTCATGCCTTCTTTTTTTGCTGCCAGCCAAATGCTTTCAGAGAAACGGAATTGTTGCAAGGCTGGAGAAATTTGCAGAGGGGTCGATTTAGTATTCATTGCTCACAGTGGAGAAGAGATGCATGTGGCATTCTGGGGAATGTCAGAGTTTGTAGTGGGAACAGTTTTGCTCAGTGTCTTTCAGTGACCTGTAAATTTTTGGAGGTCATGAGAACTGAGCTCTCTTGGGTAGCCAAATGTCATATTGCTTATGAGAAAGTCCTAAATGACCTTTCAACATTGAGTGAGAAAGTCCTCAAGGGCCTTTCAACACTGAGTGAGAAACCAAAAAGGTGATAAACTTCAATGTAGATGCATGTAAAGTTTCTAAGGAAAAAATAATCTAAATTTCACTTAGAGGATACTGACTTTAGAATGGCAATTGTGACTCAGTAGGGATCTCCTGGAATTATCATTGGCAGATCTCTGAAATAAAATATTTACTGCTTAACAGCATTCACAAAAGCCAAGAAAATGCTCATCACAATCAGACGTTGTAGCAAGAAAAGGATAGACAGTGTCAGTTTGATATTTTTTAAAATCTCGGTATGCTCCTTTTCGTGAATACTTTATGCAACTATCTTCTATGCATCTCCATGAAGGTAAATGGAGTTAACAAAGGAATAAAGCATTAAAATGAGAGAGAGAACAGAGCTTAATGAGGAAAGAATAAAAGGCTACAACTCTTCCACTGAAGAAGCAAAGGCCAGGCAAAGGTCTGGGTATGACTGAGCCAAGATGGTGAAGCTTAAGGTAAAGACAGCACTACATTTACGAAATACTAGAATTAGGGGGCAAGAGGAAGGGATATCAGTTGAAAGAGGAAGAGATAAATTTTAAAGAGATTATTTACCTTTTTACAAAACCAGTAATGAACTTCAGGAATTTGTTGTTGTAGAAAGTTATTGGGGTAAATAACATCAGTAGGTCCACTAAAGGAAGAGATAAATTTAAGACAAATTGGTAAGTGGATACTGAAGAGAATAAGCTGGGACATGTCCTCTAATGTCCCTAATCTTGTGAGTGTAGATGCTGAGGAAGTTTGTGAGGAATGCATCCCAGGATGAGATGCATCCCTGGGTCCTGAGGGAACTAGCAGAAGAAGCTGCTAGGATACTCTCTACAATATTTAAAGGTGGTGGCAGTTAGGTGAAGTCCCCAGCAACTGGAAAAAGGAAATCATCACATACATTTTTAAAAAGGGTAAAAAGTAGGACCCTGAAAATTACTGACCAGTCAGCAGCACCTCCATGCCCAGTATGATCATGGAGGAGATCCTCTTGGAAAACATGTCGAAACATATGCAAAATGGAGGGATGAGTAGAGACAGTCAACATGGCTTCACAAAGGGCAAATCATGCCTGGCAAATCCAATGGCCTACAATGGAGTGACAGCATTAATGGACAAGGGAAGAGCAACTGCTGCCATCTATTTAGACTTCTGTAAGGCCTATGACACAGTCCCACACAGCATTCTGGCAGCTACACTGGAGATATATGGGTTTGACAAATTAACTGCCATACAAATAAGGACCTGCTTGGAATGACATGTCAGAAGAGTGTAGTCAATGCCTCAATATCTAAGTGGGAATCAGAGATGAGTGCTGTCCTTCACAGCTCCATACAAGGACCAGTGCTGTCTTCATAAATGACATAGTTGGATTGAGTGCAATTTTGAGGATGACACCAAGCTAGGGTGGAGTTGATTTGTCAGAGTGAAGGGATGCTATCTAGAACGACCTTGATAGGCTTGATAGTGGGCCCATGAAAACTCTATGAAGTTTGACATGCAAAGTGCAAAGTGCTGCGCCTAGTTCAGAGTGGATCCAGAGGAGGGCCACAAAAATGGTCAGAGGGCTGCAACACTGTTCCTATGAAGAAAGGCTGTTATAGCTTGGATTATTCAGCTTGGAGAAGAGAAGGCTCTAGGGAAACTTTAAAGTGGTCTTTCAACATTCAAAGGGGGCTTTTCAGAAAGGCAGAGAGAGATTTTTACCAAGGTCTGTACTTATAGCACAAGGGGCAACAGCTTTAAACTAAAAGAGGACAGATTTAGATTAGAATTTAGGAGGAAATTCTTTACTGTGAGGGTGGTGAGGCACTGGCACAGGTTACCCAGAAAAGATGTGGAAGCCCCATCCCTGAGGAAATGTTCAAGGCCAGGCTGGAAGGGGCTTTGAGCAGCCTGGTCTGGTGGGAGGTGTCCCTGCCCGTGGCAAGGGGGTTGGAACTAGGTGATCTTTCAGGTCCCTTCCAACCCAACCATTCTGTGATTCCGTGATTCCTTAGTTCTATGATTCTGTAATTCTATGAATTAATGGAAGCATCTTCTATTGTCACTATCAGTGAAAAAGTATTGTGTTGGACAGGGTATAGCTCTCTCTGAGTAGAGCATTTCTGATGTTATTATGGAAATATGAGTTAATAACAGAGAGAGATAAAAACCATGTCCAATAACAGACATTTTTGTGGTTTAGTGGACAAATCACATCATAATGAAGAAAAAAAAAAGGGGGGGGAGAATTGGTCTAAGAAGAGGAAAAGCAGTCTTGAACTGTTTCTAACACATAATTTCATCCTTTCTGTATTTTTGGCAAATAAGAAAAAGTAAAAGAAACCTGAAATATTTTAACATACAGTATAAATGATTTAATTTTCTATAAGACTAATTAAAATCTTCTTTAACACTTTTGTTCTCTCGATTTACATCAACTACAAAAGAAAAAGAAATCGTATTTTTTAAAACTGCTACTTTTATTAATTTCATTACTATAAAAGCCCTGTTAATTTTGTAGTTCTTCAATAATTTCCTGTGGAAAACTTATGAATACTTTCCATAGGAAGAACAACATTTTGGGGGATGCTCTTCTGCATAGCAAAGTTAAATATTTTTCTGACTGATTTAGCATACTTACAAAATCTCTCCAAAAGAAAAGTTGTCTTAAAAAAAGAAAGCAAACTGGTCTGAGTAAAAATAGAATTAGGCTACTAATTCATATTATGAAAGCTGTGAAATAAAGATAAAATAACATCTGTAATAAATTTCTAAAGAGCTTTAGCTTCACTCATCTTTTAGAATCATTATATTTATATAGTGCTATACATGTGATATTGAATAAAACATTAGGCTCAAATGAGACATTGACAGAACGCAATTTGATACTGAAATAGCTTAAAAAGAATGTGCAAAATTCCAGGATTTTCAATAAGATCTGGATAAATTAGCAATGCAAACACAAAACATAGGGCTTGTGATTCGGCTTATACTTGCAAAGGTTGGAGAGGTTTAAAATCCTTTTTATAAAAGATTTTATATAGAAGTCACTTTGAATTTTGTTTTCCAAATAATAACAAATTTAAGAATATTCCCCAATACTTCAGACAGGCCAAGTATCTTGAATGTGAAAAAAGACATTTTAGGATTAAGAACCAAAAAGTAAATGTAAGTGCAGAGTTCCATATATATATTAATGGTAGCTAAATGCAACTTTGTTGAAAATAAAAAAGTTGAATAGCATTTCTGCACATACCACTGAAATATGGAACTCTGAAGTAAACAACTCATTTAATCCATAGTGGTTTACTATTATAATCTACTATTTAAATATAATTTTGATGTCAAGGGTTTAAGCATTTTCAACATGTAGGAATGCAATACTGATACAGGATCAGGTTACAGTTTGGAGATCTTGCTCTTAGTGAAAAACAAGGAAAAATCTCTCATATAAGACCCAGTTAAACTTTGAGCAATGTAGGGTTACATATCATACCATTTTTTTGTGGAATTTGTATATCAACCACGAAACCAGAAAAATGAAAAACATAAGTGTTTGGAATTCAAATTATTCTCATTTCAAAGCATAATGTTGCAGCACATAGATGTGGGTTGCTGGTTTATGCTGCCATGGTTGCTCACTTTTTATTCCTTTAAAATTTGTGTTCTAAGATCAGTTTTCAGAAGACAGGATACAGATGAGTATTGAGAATAGTACCATATAATTATCAGTGAAGTGAAAAAAAAATATGTTCACCATGTAATGGTTTACTTTTTTTTTTTTGTAAATTTATTCTTAAAAGAAAGGAAAACCTAACTGCAACTGAGCATTTCACTTTAAGTGACCTACCTTTTAAAGAATTTCTCAAGTTTCAATATTTTATTACATATAACAGAAATATCCGTGATTTTTTCTTTTTTTTAATAGGAACTAAACAAAATATTACATGCACTGTACATATGTTTTGGGGCTTTTTTATTTGTTTGCTTGTTTGGGGTTTGTTGTTTTTTTTTATTCCTTCTGTTAAAAGGCCTAATTTAGCAAATGTTTTTCTAGGACAGAACAGAAAAGAGATTTGAAGGTTTTTGACAGTTTCCAGCTAGCCTGACACTTCCTTGCTCTCTATGGCCATTTTATTTTTAGAATACCATAATCTCTGAGCATGAAGCACTAACTCATCACATGTTTTGCAAAACCAATAAACTGAATATCAAAGACATCTCATTTACACATAAAGCGTGTATTAAAAAAACCCTGCAAGAAAGAAAAAATCTACTACTTCCTTAACAGCAGAACTTTTCTTTACTTTGTAATTTTTAAGGTTTTTTTCCTCCAAATAAACTATCTAAAGGAACAGGGAGTGCAGAAATATTTTGAACTAGTATTTGTCATCCATTTGTGACATAGGAGTGCTTTCTCTTACATGGCAAGTTTTATGTCCCCTGTGTTTCTGGGACTGGTAGTTTTTTTTCAGTTTCAGCCAGAGCACTCTAGAGCAAACTGCAGTCTCTTGATGTTACTACAATATTAAGGTTAAATCCACTGTAAAAGTTGTAAATAATCATTTGCCATATACATATTAGTTCCCATCTTTACTGTCCCCCAGCAAGAGAGGAATACAGAAGCTATATTTATAATGTTCTGAATCCACAAGCTTGTACTTCCATCCACCCTGGTGAAGATCACTATTTCATAGGTGAGTTACTTGTGCCAAGCATTTGACCATTATTCTTCTGCAATTGGTGTCTATCACAGAGAATCTTATTTCTTAATCCTTATCACTTTCTTCATTAGTGACTATGTATGTTCATTAAATCTCATTTAAAAGTGTTTTGTGCTCCCTTCTGTAGCTTCTTTGAAGACAATGGCAAATACTTCCAGACTACTCATTCCACAGAACTTTACTGTACCCTCAGTAAGCACATATAGCCTACTTTCCAGTGAAGGATTTGAGACCTAGGGTAGGATGGCATTTAAGACTCTTCTCTGTAGGCTGATTAAAACTCACACATGACAGAAGTGAAGGTGAGAGGTTTGGCTATGGCTGGTCACAGTTTTGTTGGAGAAGGCTGTTAAGGTCATAAGACCCTAGTTTTTGTACTACCTAAAATTTCTTCTAGAAACAAGTATCTCTAAAAATCCCTTACCCTGGTCCCAAAACACAGAACCAGCCCCTCAGCTCAAATATGTGATAAAACCCCAGCTGATATCTTCCATTACATGATCTTAAGTTCCTCTATAGACAATTTCAAAATCAAATTTAGACAATTTTGAAAGATATTATGTCTGGTTCTAGAGTATTTTTCTGATACACAGCAATTTTATTGCTGCTTTTAGATGATTGCTACTCATGGCAATGGTACAGAGCACTGACAGAATCATGCCTTCTCTCACACAGCCACTGAATGGCTGCCACACCACAGCTGTCATATACAGATGAGAATTTGTGCCAGTATATAATAACATCTAAAAGAAGCAAACAAATACAGCCAGAATCAAACTGTAGGCAATGGCTTTACTAAATGAAAGAAGCCAACTGACAGCAGCAAACATTAAAGCATTTCATACAATCAGAATCAACTAGGTTGGAAATGACCTTTAAGTCCAACCTTGACCCCTGGACTTCGAAGTCTATCACTAAACAATGTCACTTAGGGCTTTGTTTACATGGTTTTTGAACACTTCCAGGGATGGTGATTCCACCACTTCCCTAGGAAGCCTGTTTCAATGGCTGATTACCTTCTCAGTAAAGAAATTTTCCCTATATCCAATCTAAACTTCCCCTGGTGCAGCTTGAAGCCATTACTTCTTGTTCTGTCACTTGTTACTTGGAAGGAAAGATTGACCCCACTTCACTATAACCTCCTTTCAGGTAGTTGTAGAGAATGACAAGGTACCCCCTGAGCCTTCTATTCTCCAGATTAAACAACCCCAGTTACCTCAAATGTTCCTCATCAGACTTGTGCTCCAGACCCTTCACCAGCTTCATTGCCCTTCTTTGGACCTGCTCCAGAGCCTTATTGTCTCTCTTGTAGTGAATGGCCCAGAACTGAACACAGTATTTGAAGTGCAGCCTCACCAGTATTGAGTACAGGGGGATGATCACTGCCCTGGCCCTGCTGGCCACACTATCTCTGATACAGGCAAGGAGGCTGTTGGCCTTCTTGGCTGCCTGGGCACCAGCTGGCTCATGTTCAGCTTAGTCAGTCAGCATCTCCAGGTTCTTTTCCTCAGAGCAGCTTTCCAGCCACTCTTCCCCAAGCCTGCAGTGTTGCATGGGGTTGCTGTGGCCCAAATACAAAACCTGTTGAACCACATACCAGTGGCCACAGCCCATCAATACAGCCTGTCCAGATCCCTCTGCAGAGTGTTCCTTATCCCTCAGCTGATCATGACTCCCACCAGACTTGGTGTCATCTGCAAATTTTCTGAGGGAACACTCAATCCCCTCATCCAGATCATCAGTGAAAATACTAAACAATGCAGGCCCTAATACCGAGTCCTGAAGGATACCACTAGTGAGAGGTCGCCAATTAGATGTGATACCATTTAGCACTATTCTTTGGGCTTGGCCACTCAGTCAAAATTCTTCAGTAGCAAAGAATATGCCCACCCAGTTTCTCCATGAGCATGCTGGGGAAGAAAGTGTCAAATGCTTTACTCAGGTCCAAACAGACAACTTCTACAGCCTTTCCCTCATCAAACAGGCAGGACACCTCATTGCAGAAGGATAGTTTCTGTAAAAAAAATCTCAGTTTCTATAAACTTCTGCAAATGTTGAGTAACTGGAACACTTATCATTTCTCTTAAGTTTTCAAGATAAAGACATTTTTTTTTTTTAAATTTTGTGTGTTTACAATAGACTTCAGTTATTTTTGATTTATATTATGTCATCTGAAGAATAACCTCTACTGCAAATCATCTTTTTATTAGTACTACTTACTGTTAAAGGTTTATCTAAAGTCTCCACTGATTTCCCATATATGCATACATAGAATCAATTAAATTGTCACAAGCATGGAATTGGCAAGCAGTGAAGATACGCAAAAGATCCACCCACAGTCAAGTGCAGAGATAAAAATATACAGATGTGCAATAGTAAGACATTTTTAAGTAACAGACATTTGAAAGAAATAAGCTCCCATAGCATTTTAATTGCCATGTATCACAGTACTTGTAAAATATAGCTAAGACATCACTGATATTACAGCTTGTGACTTGTTGTTAACAGCCAATTAAGGTATTAGATTTTAATGGTAGAAAAATATGGTCTACTACTTTAAAGATACATCTATTATGTTTTATGGATGGTCATCTAGGCCATTTTCCTATGCAGTTCAGCTGTAAGTTTCAGATGATAACAGAAGTATTGAGGCACTTATTGGGACCAATTTTATCTATATTTTTCTGGTAAAAGTTATACAGCAATACACAATGTCTCCTCACATTTCATTTTGGCAGTTACCATAAAAGATGGAATATAAGGACACAAGCTATTTTTTCTATACGAAGAGCATTTACTTTTTGGCCTAAAGGTTCAGTAAAACTAAATATGATAACAGTCAATAAGTCACTTTCAAGTCATTTGTTCTTCTTTTCTTCAATGACTGAATATTTACTGGTATAATTCAAGAACTACCCTGCTAGGCTGTTAATATTGCTAGAAAAGAGGTGAGTGCAGAGATGAGATGGAGTAATAGCAAATAAGGCATGGAAAAAAAATATTGTTTTTAAAATAGTCTTTAAAAGCTTAAGACTTCCAGCTAAACAAAATCCCCATAAACATTAGATTTCCTGACAGCTGCAAGAACAAGAATCTGCAATGGCAGTAGCCGGTACTATATGACACTGAACCATGTAATTTACATCTTAGTGAAATTAAACGTGGTATAATGGCTTAGCTTCCAGGCAACAATACTATTAAATTTGCTGTAGCAGATTATGAAATCATCTGAAACCCCAGGATACACTTTCAAGCCAGCTATTATGCTTGTAAAATGTACTGCTTTTCTGGTTAGTTTTTCATTTAATTCATTGCAAGGATTATATTTTTTGATGGTTACACATGACAACCAGCAGAAGCTCTAGAATGTCTGAGAGCCACTGTAACTTAAGGAACACAACTTAAGGAACACAAGTGGTGTTATTGTACTAGGAAAGAGCACAGAGGTCAGTAAATTACTTGATAGCACTCAAGAAGTACTTGTTATACAGGTTATAATCCTCCTCCTATCTTTTCTGTGCCAAGATATATTTTATTTCATTTCTTGCACATTTTTTCAATACATGCTTCTGAAATGCCCATGCTTTTAAATTCCTACTGGCGTAAAACTGCTTATTATTTTCTACAGGAACTAGTAGGAAGGAGCCAAGAGATTAAGACACAAATTAAACAAGGAGTTCATATGCACCAAGAAGCAGGTGAACATGCCATATGGAAATGAAAGCATGGGGTTTCCTTCTTGACAGCAGCAGCACCACAATCTCACCCAGGAGGCTCTTCTGTGATCAGGATACCACTACTGATTGCCTCAGCACCTCATCGCCCTGGGCTCTGTTTCTCTGATTATCTCCCAGAATGAGTTCCAGAGCATGAATGATATCAAGATGGGTGGGGCAAACCACTATAAATAACATGAAGTCTTGCAGTGGAAGAATAATCATTATCTCCCTGCAAACATTTATACATACGCTTACACAGGAAATAATATTGAGTACTGAGGTTTAAGGCCAGCCAGCAGCTAAGTACCATGCAGCTTCTCTGACTCACCTCCCTCCAGAGGGATGTGGAGAAGCATCAGAAAAAAGCTAAACCCCACAAGTTGAGATTAAGAACAGTTTGGTAATTTAAATAAAATAGAATTATTATGATAAGGAATAGTAATAAGAATAATAATGATAACAATAGGAAATAAAGTGAGAGAAAGGAATAAACACCTTACCAAAAAAACCCCAACAAAACAACAAAACAGAAACAACCAACAAAAACTGCCTCTTAATAAATACAAGTGATGCACAGCACAACTGGTCACCACCTGCTGATTGATATCCAGCCCAGCCTGAGCATCAATTGGTCCCTTCTAGGTAACTCCCCCCAGTTAATATAGTGGGCATGATGTGCTGTGGTATGGAATACCCCTTTGGCTAGTTTGGGCTAGGTGTCCTGTCTGTCTTTCCTCCCAGCTTGAGACTGAAAGCATGAGACAAGTATGAGAGACTGAAAAGTCAGGGTAAGCACCTCCTAGCAACAACTAAAACACTGGTGTGTTATCAGCATTATTTTCATCCTAAATCCAAACTACAGCACTATACCAGGTACTAGGAAGAAAACTATCTCCCAGCTAAAATAAGGACACATATGTACATAGAATTCTGAGAAATTTGATTTTTTTCTTTTATCATAAGGGCAATATTCAGAATATTCAATATTCATCTAACTCACTGGATTTGGTAGCCCCATCCACTAGTGTTTTTCTTTTCATAAAGTGCAAAACTTGCACACCAAAGAAAATTTGTAAGAAGTACTACAATGTTTCAGAGTTATACAACCATCTACCTCTACAAACAGTTGTAGGTACATTGCACTTCTATGTGATTATACGTACATATATTTTGTAATTTATATTTTGTTTTATGTGGTTTACATGGAATTTATAAAAATTACTGTATGTTTAAAATTTTAAATTAAACATTGAAATTATTTATATTTTATGCATTTATAAATGACTACTCGCTGTTGTAATACACTAGTAAACATTAAACCTTAAGTGCTAGGGCTTTAAAAACAGCAGTTTTATGCATATTCTATTAAAGCAGAATAGCATAAAACGAGCATGTTAAGACTTCTGATACACGCCTTAGAGAAATAAGAAAGTTAATAATTCAACAAATTTCTATCAGAAACAGCAATTAAGGTATTTCCTGTGTTCTTTGTGTTTTTCTGGGGGCAGACAGGAAAATTAGTAAGGCAAATATTGCTACCTTTGAAATATTACATTACAGTAAAATTGCTTTTTTTAAAAAAAATTTGAACAGTTGTTCTCCATGTGTCAGAACCAAAAATTAAAACAATTATTTATCTTCTGTATTCCTAATTTTGTGTGATAAAAGCAGATATTGCCACTTTAAAGAACAGCAAGCTGCAAGCATGTGGTGTGGCTCAGCAGAAACAAAACAGCAGATACAACCAATGCTGTCCTTTGATAAGATAAAAGCTAAACTTTCTAGATTTAATAATTTTTGCCAGTTGATTTCAGCAGCACTTACACACACCAGCTGTCACAATGCTCTTCTGAGGAGACTGCAGGGTTTTTTGTGAAGTCTATTGGTGTTACATGATAGAAGAAGTGGAAAAATCTCTTCACAGGCAGCTACATTAAGGAGGACTGTTCTCTTTAATTTCTAACAAAACCTAGGCATTTTAGCAAGACCCGTTCTTTAAAGATTCACGCTTCACTAATAAACTGTCTAGGTTTATAGTGTATGTCTTTTGTCGTAATCAGCACAAATTTATTGAAAATACCAGGTGGATACTCAACATCTGCTAGACATGTGAGTGTTGCTCATATATCATAGAGATCAAAGAAAGGCATGCAGCTCTGTTACCATTCAAAAGAGGTAGAGACTTTCTCTATTCTTATTGAATGCAAATGGTATTTCCCAGTGGCTCTTGATGGATCTCAAGATCCTAGAGACTAGACATAGATCAGCAATTTAAGAATACATAGACTTTGATTTTGCATTGGTATCAATAGAGTCTATGTTATCTATTTTGTCTCCTAAATATTACCCTGAATCATTGTGTGTTCCAGCTGTCTAACTCGTCTATTTATGATCTGAAGTTTTTTCTGTATAACAACTCTTGTCTCAACCTAGGTATAGTGACCGAGGGAAAAAAAAAAGCTTTCTCGATATGGCTTGGATAGAGGACCAGACTTCCATTCATTTTCTGACTGTCTGACTGGCTGAACTGTTCCTTAGTAACACTGATGTTACAAGAAGTAACATTAAAATCAGCACTGATTTTAATGCTAGGAGTCCACAGACCTGGTCTTTATTGCCACTAGAAGAGTTTATCAAAGTTTACTCCTTTAACCTTGCATGTCCTTGGCCAATCCTACTGCCTCAATTAATTAATTAGTTAGTAAACTTTGGATATATTTTTCCTTCTCAATGTTCACTTGCCAGAAAAGTATTCCACTGAAATGTGCCTTGTCTTTCATCACTGAATCAAGGGTATCAGATGCTCTGTCTGTGTCTTTTGCACACTTAGTATTGTGAAAATGAAAAAACATTCAGATTCAATCATAGATTGATGGCAATTCATAACCTCTGTGTCTGTGTGCTTTTCTCAGTTTTCTGTGACTTAAAAGTATTTTTCTAAGTAACGGTAATGGAGATGTAAACAGATGTTTTCACAC
This sequence comes from Agapornis roseicollis, assembly GCA_002631895.1. NCBI lineage: Eukaryota > Metazoa > Chordata > Aves > Psittaciformes > Psittacidae > Agapornis > Agapornis roseicollis. The sequence goes on along the minus strand of NDXB01015270.1, from coordinate 64,620 downwards.
CCTTGCATGCTTGCAACGATATGATATTAATCCGTTGGCTTGTAACAAAAGTCAGTTCTCAGACTAAAAGTAAGTTCTCATTGTTATATCTTAGCATGTCAGACTCAGCAGAGTGGTGGAATTCGAGTCCTTTCATTAGAAATAACAAGAAGATACACGCTAAAAATTCACCTAATGCAAGAACAGAGGAGAGGTGGTCTGAAGTCAGTCCCCCTTCAATGCCTACAGAGTCTACTGGATTCAGAAAGGTAATTTGGTCACCTCATTCAGCTGCCTACTACAAACTGCTCTGACCTGTTCCAGCAATGCAAAGGGGCTGTATGTGAATGTTTCCCAATGCTCGTAAGTAGCAAGGTATCTTACAGCTCTTGCAGCTGCCACCTTTATCTGAGTAACTGCAGCTGACGCATCCAATCTTGTTCTATGATTTCTTTCACCAGCTAAGTACAGTTTCTGCTTAGACAGAAATGTTTGTGGATAGAAACAGTGCATGACTCTAAAGAGATGAGTCTGTTGCAATCAGAACAGGAAAACTTTGCATGAGATTTTTATCTCTCATCTGAATAAAAACCAAAATTAAACAGAAGTGACACAGACAAAGGCAGTGATGAATCTGAAATTCACCACTCTTGCATCTTTGTTACTGATTCTTTTGCATTTCTGTGATAGTACTAAAGTTCTAGTTCCTAAAGCATACAATAATACATAAATAAATAAACACAAAAACTACCCCCAAAATAATAACAGAAAAAAAAATCTAAACCTGTCCAAGGAGAAAAAATTATAACATAGCTCAGCATACTGTTTGTAGCCTATTGCATAAACATAGAACCAGTCACTGAAAAATGTGCTTAGAAGGAGGGAAACAAACACATGTATGAGACATTGATGGGCATCTGACTCTTCCTGTTATTATCTAAGGTTGCTTTTAAGCAGGCCTATAAGAGAGGCATTACAGAGATCCAAAAGTGAACAGCCATAAGCCTTGGAGCCAGTGGCCATAAACAAAGCCCAAATGGTATGATCCTTTTACCCTATACTGCTTCCTATGCTACCTCCGTTACTGCAAGTGATACAACACACAGCTGAGTCATTTTGTTAACTCTGATATTTTTGCCTGTATTCCATCTATTCTTTGATAGCCATTGTTTTTGAAACTGATGTTTGCCAAAGTGAGTGACTTGATTAATAGGTATTTTATACATCTGATATTTCCTCATAAAAGGCTGGTAAACTTATTTCAATTATCATACCACCAACAAGGATGCAATCTGTTCACAATGGTTGTTTACGAATGGCTGCTTACGAATGGCTGCTTTGGGTAATGGCTGTTTTCTTAGCATGGGAAATGAAATATAATATTATTAAACAGAGATATGCAGACTGGTGTGTCAACTTATCCATCTTCCTGATGTTTATAGGCTTAATTTTTTATGTTTATTTTATTTTATGGAACCAAACGTTAAAGTATCACTTATTTGAAAGGATCTAATTCCTTTTATTTTTGTTTTAATGTCCTTGAATATTAACATCCACAAATTCATGTGCAATCAGTGCAGAAAACCTGTGGTAGGTACTCTATTAATTCTATTTAGACAAACATGCTATAATGAGAGAGATAATGAACCAAAGAGTTTAATTTTTTAGGTGAGATATGAAAGTTTTTACCCACAAAGCTAAGGTCGTCTTGTTTGGTGGTTTTATTTTAACAAACTGCTTGTATAATATCATAAAGTAATACCTGATAGTCTCAAAACCTGTATGAAATTTTGGTGCAAGTGGGAAAGTAGGAAGTGCAGCATAGAACTGTATGGGTGGAGGGGAAGACATGAAAATTACAAAGATTTTATTTGTAAAAATAGTTAAAAGTATGTTAGGTTAATAACTCAAACAGTGGCAAAAAGCACTGCAGTATGAATTTAGCCTCTCATAATTTATTAAAGAACAACTATTTACTTTTAGATATGGGAATGGTTTTCAAACCTACCCATGGCACAAAATATTTTTAGGTTTCATTAAATAATATTTTAAATGCTAAATATACAGGGACATTTTGATAAACCACTTATATGTTTTCTTTCATATACTCAGATATTTAAGTCTGTCATATACAGACTTGAATTTCTATTCCAGATTAATCTGGGAGAAAATGAGAGAAAAACATACATCTTCAAATTATAAGTGGGTACTGAAAATATAATATCTTATAAAATTTTTAGGAGTTTTCAAAATTAAAGGTTTTAACAGATGGTATCTCAGAAGACAGATAGACATACAGTTTCCAACAGATAACATAGATGTTTCTGATGAATGAAGATTTCTTGCTTCCTGCCAATACAGATGTCAGTACCTCTAAGCAAACCATTTAAGAGAGAATGCTTTCTTTATCTCCTTCACTCATATCTAGAAGACACAGGCTGATTCTTTTGGTGTCTACCACCATGTATTTTCACCAGCTTAGTATGCAAACCTCGGCAACTAGTACAGATATCTCCTTAGATCAGTTGTCAGTTTCGACCTGCACTGTGAAGCAGCTACAGCTCTTTATGGCATATGTGACTGGGGCTCTGCAGCTGTTTAGATCCCATCTTCTTTCCCCCGTGCACAATTGTTCTTGCTAAATTTTGTTCTTGCTAAATTTTGTTCTTGTTAGGCTTCAGCTTCTCAATAGCAGCTTAATGCAGAGGAATAGCTGAGGATTTTTTGTAAGGACCTACAAATCTGATTGCCTAATATTAAACACTAGTAGAGAAACATTTTTTTCAAATCACTACCTCTAAAATCAGGTTATTCTAAACATCCTGCTTCACTCTGAATTTTGCCTCTGAAAACTTTAGCTTTAGTTCCAGTTTTGCAAATGACTCATTGTAAAGTGGCACGCTCACTTAATGTTTACCTGAACTCCTATGACTTCAGCTACCTAAAAATTATGTACCTTTACTTACTGGATAAGACTGAGTCCTTTTGACTGTGTTTTTTGATACAAAATTAATAAGCTTTTTAATTTCTACTGCATAGACAAAGATGCTGAAAAGGCAAAGAAAGAATGCAAAAGGGTCTATTTAAAAACAAGCAATGAGTTGAATTCATTAAATTTATTAGTGAAGCAATTTAAAGAAGAAAAATACTAATTAAATTATTAAAATCTAGATTACAAGTAGTAATTAAAAAGACAGTTGCTATGCAACTGAAAGGATTTTTTGTGACAGAATGCAGAAATGTATTTGTTAAGTATGCTGGTATTTTGCTTTGACCTTTTTTAGTCACACACCTGCCCAGAATGTCTGTAAATGTGTTTCTGAGAATCATAACATTAAAGATATCTGCAGGAATAAGAAAAAAAAATGAAAAAATCTACTGAATCAGTTAATGACTTTTATTATGTTTAAAAGGGTAAGCACAAGGTATTCACTACATAAAAATAAAGATATGTCTATAATTATGGATATAATTCATCAGCTACAGTATAAGACATGGGAACATTATTTTCATAACACAGCGTATGACCCAACCCTACCTTGTCTGGAAGATCTTAACAATTAAATCTGCTCCTTGTATTAGAAACCTAAACAGCTGTTATTCATAATAACTAGGGGAAACTTTTACTTGTTCTGGAATACCTGGAGGGAACTTTTGCTTATCCTGGAATACCTAGGCAAATATGCAGTTTGATTTTTTCTATAATTTCCATTGTTATACGTGATGTGGTCATCTGACACAGATACATGGGCCAGAGAATACAATTACATAGATAAACCATGACACACAATGTATTTTGTTAGAACACATAAACATTTCTTTGAAGAGGCATAAACTGTGCCCATACAGTGATCTCACATATTCCTCACAGTCAAACAATATTAAAATCCCTTGGTCAGCTTTGCACTGTGCTTTGAAAATTGAAGGGGAGATCTTGTTTGCTGGATCTGATGATCTTTGACCAGGGGTAATGTCTTTAATTTCTAGAGGTTGGTTTCTAGCTGTATGAGCAACCTGAACTCCACTAGTCCTTCATTTAAGTCTTAAATAATTAAACACTTTCTGTTGTCAGTAGAAATTAATTTCTACTGATACCATGACAGGTAAAGGAAAAGAAACCCAAGCTGGGTTTAACCAATTGGCCTCTGACCAATATGGCATCACCACCACCAGCCCTCATCCAGAAGTAAAGGGCTTGGTCTCTGTTAAATATTGCTATTTGCACTACTGCTTGCTTCCTATTCTTGCTTCTAATTTTCATAATGAGAGGGAATAGTGCATGTAAACCAGAATAGGCTCCCTTTTTTTTCAGATAGGAGGGCCTACAGACATTTAATTTGCCCTTTTCTGACTATTTCTTATGACTTATTTCATTTCCAGACATGATTTATGTAATTTATGATTTCCAGATATTTGCTTTTAATAGAACTATTCAGTATAGACTCTAAAGCCTCTTTTCAGCTGCTCCAGCAGAGGAACTATGAGGCCTGAGGCCGAAGTCTGTCAATAAGGTGGAGAGCTTCCTAAAAGGACCTCTGGGAGCTTCAGTTGTCATTCACTTTGCAATGAACTGTGAACAGAAATGCATGTAAGCATCTATATCTATGCACTTGTATGGAAGGAATCTAGGTGGAAGTGCTACACCTTTTCTTTTCTTTTTTTTTTTTTTT
>NDXB01015270.1:48920-59848 GCA_002631895.1 Agapornis roseicollis | reverse complement strand
TTTTTTTTTTTTTTTTTTTTTTTTTTCCTTTCCAGAGATAAACACTGTTGTAAGAATTTAATTGCCTAGTATTAAACTTGTAGAGATATCACATTTGATTTAATACAACTTTTGCTTGGAACCTTTTGAATGAAATGAAGAATTCATGTTTACTAGGTAATTGGAAATCATTTCCTGGATAGAAGATTGTCATCTGAAATCCAGAACTATCATCTAAAAAATTACTGTAGATCCTCTCTACATATTAAATACTGTCAAGCATACACCTCTGTTAAAATAAATGCAGAAAGTATTTTAGAGGATCAATCCCAATCCAGTGGAAATTGTATCTGTGGGTGTCAAAATTTCAGCAATATGTATTGTGTTTTTCAAAAAGAAGTTATGGTAGTGAAAAAAAGAAATCCATGGGCTATGAAGTGGTAAAATTGTAAAATATATGTCTCATATTCCAATAAGGAAAAAATAAGAAATGTGGGTTGAAGGTAGAAATAAGACCAAAATTACACTGCATACAAAAAATTTGCAGAATAATGAAAAAATAATTTTAGTCCACAAGGATATGAATTTATCCCTTATTTAAGTTTCCCTGGATATCTACTGTCAATTGTTTATATTTAAAATGAAGTTTTGTTTAATATACTAAGTCTGTCCCAAACATTTGAAATATAACAAAGGTTATATGGATTTAACTTTTTTACAAAGTCAAACATACAACCGTAAGACCTCAAGCTGCATAGCTAAAATATTACAAATTCTTTACCTTTAAATCAAGGTCTTGATTAATAACTTAACAAAGTAAGATGCACTTTGTCACCAAAAGATAGACCAGGGATAATGTGGGCAACCACCAGAATGAAACAGGAGACCTAGCTACCCTGGATTTGGAGGAAGATGAGATTCTCACTGGCTTCTTTACCTCAGTCTTCACTGTCACAAGCTTTAGCTATGCTGCTCAAGTAACAAAAGACAAATGAAGGTACCCATATTTGAAAAATCATGGCAGTCAGGTGAAGTTCCTGACATCTGGAAAAAGGGAAATATAACCCCCATTTTCAAGAAGGAGAAAATGGGTGTCCCAGGGAACTACAGACCAGTCAGTCTCACCTCTGTGCCTAGGAAATTCGTGGAGCAGATTCTCCTGGTAGGAATGCTAAGGCACATAAATAACAAGGAGGTGCTTGGTGACAGCCAGCATGGCTTCACTAAGAGTAAATCCTGCCTGAACAATTTGGTGGCCTTCTATGATGAGGCTACAGAACTGATGGACAGGGGTAGAGCAATTGACATCATCTCCCTGGACTTATGCAAAGGATTAGACACTGTCCCACAAAACATCTTTGTCTCTAAATTGGAGAGACATTAATTTGATAGGTGGACCACTCAGTGGATAGAGAACTGGTTCAATGACCGCACGTAAATCATTGTGGTCAATGGCTCAGTGTCTGGCTGGATACCAGTAACGAGTGATGTCCCTCAGGGATCGGTGTTGGGACCGGTCTTCTTTGACATCTTTGTTGCTGACATGGACGGTGGAATTGAGTGCACCCTCAGCAAGTTTGACAATGACACCAAGCTGTGTGGTTCGGTGGATACGCTGGAGGGAAGGAATGCCATCCAGATGGACCTTGACGCGCTTGTGAGGTGGGCTGATGCCAACCTCATGAAGTTTAACCATGCCAAGTGTAAGGTCCTACAGCTGGGTGGGAGCAATCCCAGGCACAGCTACAGGTTGGGCAAAGAGGAGATTCAGAACAGCCATGTGGAGAAGCCTTTGGGGTTGGTGTTTGATGAGAACATTGAACATGAGCTGACAGTGTACACTTGCAACCCAGAAAGCCAAATGTATCCTGGGCTTCATCAAAAGAGAGGGTGACCAGCAGGTTGAAGGAGGTGATCCTGCCCCTCTACTTGGCTCTTGTGAGACCTAATCTGGAATATTGTGTGCAGGTGTGGTGTCCTCTACATAAAAAGGACATGGAGCTGTTGGCACAAGTCCAGAGGAGGGCCATGAACATGATCAGGGACTGGAGTATCTCCCATACGAAGACAGGCTGAGAAAGTTGGGACTGTTCAGCCTGTGGAAGAGAAGGCTGCATGGAAACATCCTAACAGCCTTCCAATATCTGAAGGGGGCCTATAGGGCTGCTGGGGATGGACTATTCATGAGGGAATGTAGTGATAGGACAAGGAGTAATGGGTTAAAACTTAGGTTTAGATTGGATCTAAGGAAGAAGTTCTTTCCTGTTAGGGTGGTGAGGCACTGGAATGGGTTGCCCAGGGAGGAAGTTTTGAATGTTCCATCCCTGACAGTGTTCATGGCTGGGTTGGACTGAGCTTTAGGTGGCATAGTTTAGTGTGAGACATCCCTGCCCATGGCAGGGTGGTTGGAACTAGATGATCTTAAGGTCCTTTCCAACCCTAACTATTCTATGATTCTATGACTCTGTGAATTAAGACTGCAAGTGCTTTGTAGGCGAGAATCAGGTTTGAGATCTAAGGAACCTGAATATTTTCAAGCCCAAGGGATGTGATAAAATTCACCTATGGGTCCTGAGAAAACTATGGGATGAACTTGCTCAGCCACTGTCCATCATACCTGAAAAATCACTGCAGTCAGGTGAAGTTCCCAATGACTGGAAAAAGGGAAATATAACCATCATTCTCAAGAAGGGGAAAATGGAATACCCAGGAAACTACAGACCAGTCAATCTCACCTCTGTCTGGCAGGAGCATGGAACAGATTCTCCAGGTGGTTGGTGACAGCCACCATGGCTTAAATTAAGGGCAAATCATGTCTGAGCAATTCTCATATCATCTACTCAAACTCATGCAAACTGCTCAATACTGTCCTACACAACATCCTAATCTCTAAACTGGAGAGGCATAAATTTGATAGATGGGCCACCACCAGTGGATAAAAAAATTGGCTGGTTGATCACACACAGAGAGTTGTGGTCCATGGCTTAATGTCCACATGGAGACCAGGGATGAGTGGTGTCTCTCAGGGGGCAATGTTGGGACGGATCCTGGTCAACATCTTTTTCAGTGACATGGAGAGTACGACATGAGCGTGACCTCATCAAGTTTGCTGACAACACCAAGCTATGTGATGCATTTGACACTCTGGGTGGAAGGGATGCTATCCAGAGGGACCTTGACACTCTTGAGAGGTGGGCCAATACCATCCTCATGAAGTTCTACAAAGCCAAGTGCAAGGTCCTACACCTGGGCTGAGGCATTCCCAAGCTCAGCTACAGGTTGGGCAAGGAAGAGATTCAGAGCAGACCTGAGGAGAAGGACTTGGGGGGTGTTGGTCGATGAGAAACTTAACATGAGCCAGCTTCAGTGTGCCCTCGCAGCCCAGAAACCAACCATATCCTGGGCTCCATCAAAATGAGCATGATCAGCAGGTTGAAGGAGATGATCCTGCTCCTCTATGCTTCTCTCATGAGGTCTCACTTGGGGTACTGTGTGCACTTATGGTGTCCTCAACATAAGGACATGGAACTTGCGGAGCAAGTCCAGAGGAGAGCCAGAAGGATGGTAAGGGGGCTGGAGCACCTCCCACAGGCTCAGAAATTTGGGGTAGTTCATCCCTGAAAGGAGAAGGCTGCATGGAGACCTCATGGCAGCCTTCTAGTATCTGTAGAGGGGCTATAAGGATGCTGAAGAGGGACTCTTCATTAGGGAGTGTAGCTATAAGGCAAGGGAAAACAGGTTGAAACTTTAACAGGGGGAGTTCAGGTTAGATATAAGGAAGACATTCTTTACTGTGAGAGCAGTGAGGCACCAGGAAAGATTGAGCAAACCCATGGCAAATGTTCCATCCCTTGCATTGCTGAAGACCAGGTAGGACAGAGCCTTGGCTGACATGGTCTAGCGTGAGGCATGCCTCACATGATCTTAAGGTCTTTTCCAACTTGAACCACCCATGATTCTATGATTCTGGTGTACCAAGAGCTGCAAATTATCGCCAAAATATTGAGAACTTACTTTTGAAAGGCTGTCTTAAAAAAGCTGTTTCATTTTCACCAATTTCACTGCAACAACTGAACTTCTTGACATTAAAATAATGGGTGTTTCTAATTCTGAAAATGAGGAATATATACAATAAAATATATTTATTTTTATTTATGTGCTCTGATAAATTCAGGTTTACTACAAATCTGTGTAAATAAATCAGGTTCTTAACTATCAGAATTATCCTCTTATCCCTACTTTGGCTTAAAAAAATTATAGAATTCTGGAAAGAAAAAAGTGTGTGTTCCATTGTCCACTGAGGTTACAGCTCCTAAGAAACTCATTTTCTTGAGTCCATGGTCAGACTCAAAATAGAAGTTACAGAAAAATGTCAGCATTAAAGGAAAGATGATGCTTAGAATATGGACTTATTCTTTGGAATTATTTGCAGACTTATAAATGTAGTTCATTATCTTACACAAACATTTTATCCAACACACCACTGACAGGAAGAATCCACAATAGTTCTCTGTATAGTGGGAGAGCAATTTTTTTTGCTAATTGTAAAACTTTACCATGAACTGTCATAGTGAATAACTGCTAAATACAGATCATGAGAACATTATCAAGCTTTAATTCTGTTGGCTTTGAATAATCTAGTTGAATTATCCAGTAACTAAATAAATTTCTTACCTCAACTTTGTGAATTCCAATTCCTGTTAGAAAAGAAAGGAGAATATTCAGAAAAAGAAGCAGAGAGGAAGACATTGACTTTTCTTTCCAGATGTTTCACAGAAAACAGGTCAAAAACATCGATAAGACAACAAATTATATCAACTCGAAAGTTCCCCTTTTATAAACAGGAAGTTGTTTTTGTTTTGTTTTGTTTTGTTTTTCTGTATGTATTCTCTAGCTGTAAGGAGTCTTTCCAATTGACACTTAACAATGTAAAGAAGTGAGGTATTCCCACTGTGAGTGTGTTCCTGTTTCCGGATGAAGAAAGAAATTTTTAAAAACACAGTAAAATTTCAGTTCAAACATATGTCTAAAAAGTCAGTTGCCTGAAGTTTTATCCCTGTGCTTTAAACACAAGGATATAATAAAACTAATTAACTTTTTTCAATCAATATATAGTTCTCTAAGTTTTCTTCACAGACTTTTTGTCAACCTGATCTCCAACTCAACCTGAGTTGCTATGAGTTCTAGTATTCTTTTGTACTTTGTTATTGCTGTTACAATCACTGTACATTAGACATTTTCCAAGCACTGTCAGAAGTCTGCAGAAGTAGGGAGCAAAGATCAGGAAAGGGAAATTATAAAATATAATTTTTAATGGAATATGCATAAAGTGAAACTTACTTGCTAGAAACCACAATTAATTTTGAGATATTTCCAGAAGGATTTAAATGTGGTTAGCCCTTGTAGATTTTCTGAGCTATACAGTATACAAACTGCAATCTTGACTTTTTCCATGAGAAAATAATTCTCTCATCTTTAGGTACTTCCTTGGAAGAGGAATGAGAAAAACTTGCAAGGGCAAGTTTTGGACATACACACAAAAAAGGATGTATGGAAAGTAGGATTTAATCTCTTCTCTCCTTTTTGATGGTCTCAGACACTACCAATAACAGAATATTCGTATCCAATTATATATTTAAAATCATTATAAAACTTCAGCAACTGGAACACTTGATCTGACATATTTTTAGTGGAATTTAGAAAATAAAGAGAAAGGAATTGACTAATAGGTAGGTGTAGCTATTAGTAAAAGACCAGATAAAATATCTGCACAGGACAAAAATACGTGTCATCTGTATTTCAGTTGCTTATTTATAATTGATTTATTTATTTATTTTTAATTTTTTATCATGCAGCAGCTGAAACTTAACAAGCTGTTCAAAGATATGCTTTGGACTGTGATCTGCAACACAGTCATTTTACTTTCTTTAAGATATTGCCCTAAAGAAATAGTCTTCAGAAGTTTCATAGTTCTGCAGAAAGCTACTTCATATTTATGTTTAACTAAACCCTAAGATGATAATCTTTTCATTAACACTTCTGCAGGACACCAATAAGAAAAAAACAAACCTTCCTTTGTATCCTCTCATTGACTCATTCTAACTTGGGGCTCAGTAATGTCAGAAAAACTCTTGTGAATTCAAGTTAGCTAGTTGAATTCCTTTAGCTCAGTTCTTTTGACTGAGTGGTTCTGTTAGCTAGGTAGTGGCTTAGAATGGGAACCTCAAGTTGCTGGGGCCCTAGACACAGCTTAATCCCATCTGAGTAAAGGTGAACATAATTTACAACCTGTACTTTGTTATGTAAACCAAGGCCTTGAGACCAGTGCATAGTAAAAGATAAAGGAGCTGTATCCCTTAGCAAGGAGCAAAAACTAGAGAGATAAGAAATTTATAGCCTGCCTCCAGACATCAAAAGAACCCAGTGATGGATGAGGAGACCCCAGACCAAAATTCCTCATTGGACCAAGAGGCTCTTACAAGGCACATGAACAGTGTGTGATGGCTGGGGGCATTGAATGTAAAGGGTTTAAACCATCAATTTCTTTGTTCTGGGACCCTCCCAGGAGGCACCCAGCTTGAGCTGCTCCTGTTTCTGTACCACTCAATTATTAAATTATTTATCTATGAATTGGATTGCTGTGGGAAACCTAGGGCAGAGAATTCTCTTTAACACTTCTCAAAAGCCTAAGAAAAGGAGCAAGCTTCCATTTTTGATGAAATCTGGATGAATCTTGTAATATTCAAAACTGAATCTTGATGTTTTTATTTAAATTATTATTTAGACATGATATCATGTTTCATCCTTCATAATAGCTCTCCAGATTATTTTACTGATTCTTTAGGATATTTATGCATTTATTTAAATTTTCTGGAAATACATCTCATACATGTATTATGCCATCTCACACATCAACATTTCATGTTGATGGAACACAGTAGGAACATTGTGCAGATTATCATTCAGCGAGGTGCCTGGATCATAATACAACAAAGGTACAAACAATTTAGGAGAAATTGCTACCAAAGAAGGTAAGAGATCATCTTCTTAGATAGATGTGTCCTGTGTCTTGACCCCAATTAATCCCCATGCAACAAAAGAATGACAGGGTTGAAAAATCATTTCTGATATAAGGAAAAACATTAACACCACCCTCCCCCCAAACTAAAGGTAATACTCCACCTTGGTAGGGTGGCCTATAATGAAGAAATTATTAGTGGGTAGTTCTTCACAGTGACGCTTAAAAGATGTTATACTGGATACTGTAGAAAGGCAGGATAACTGTGTGTTGTTACACAGTGAGAATTACAGTCACTGTACTTTCAAGTAAGAAGTCAAGTACCACATTCTGAAGTTTTTTCCCTGTCACATAAACATCATGCTACCCTGAATGAGAGAAACTCTCCACAAGTCAGTGTTCTTTCCCCTCTCCCTTCTTTGTTCAGCACCTATTTAATCTTGACGTAGCTTCACACATACCTGGCCTTAAACCTGGGTTTTTTCTTTTTTGCATTGAGCCCTACTTCATGCTTAGTCTGATCAGTCAGATAGAAAAGTACAGAGAGAAAATCACAGGCATAAAAGCACAAAATAAGGCTTAATTTCAAGTGAACTCTTGTTTCTTTGAATTTCTCTTACACTGTTCTTACACTGTTCTCCAGTGTTGTGTCATGCTAGCTATTCACAGAACTTTGTTTTGGTTCAGTAAATTAGTGTAAGAAGTTAAAAAGCAAATGTGCTTTTTGAAGCCTTTCCAGGCACAGTTTTAGTACCATACTTGCCCTGTTATTGGAATATTGACTGTCAGAGCTTCATTACCTACAAGATTGGATTAAGATTCTGGATTATTTTTTTTTTTTTTAAAAAAAGGTTGAAATTATATGGGACTTTAATTTTTTTAGATAATGAGGTCTTGAATGATCTCACCTTGCATGCTGCCTGCCTTCAGTTCAATACTTGGATCACAAAACTCTGCTTTGGTTAATGGAGTTTGGAGTTATGAAACAATGTAAATCTTGTGATTAACTAAGGAGCTATAAAAACCTTTAGGCTACTGGTTCTGCACCATTATCTTGAACTCATATTTAACTTCAGTTCTGTAGTTCCAGTTTGCTTTCCTGACTTTATGTGTTCATAGTATATGTGTTATTCTTGACCATTAATTATGACAGTTGCAGTGAAACTTAAAAAATTGATGTCTTTAGCCATTTCCTCTCTACACAAGGCATAAATTCAGTGGGATAATTACTCCATCATTATTTCGCTTCATGTAATGGTAATTAGGTTTTACAAGTAATTGCAGCTACCTTTTGTTACAATTTCTTCTCGGCTGGTGCCATTCTTTCATTACTAAATATATTTTTAATTATTTTTCTGTCTTTTTCATATTTATTCATTTCAGTATTTCTGTATACTGAGTTGGGGATAGATTGGACTGCAGATTTTAACATTTTATTCTGTTTNATAGTCTATGGAGACTGACATAAGGCACACGATAGGGTCATTTGACTTCTGCATCCTTCTCTGCCTATGCAGGTTGAAGATTACAATGCTGACATCTTTACAGCACTCATACATGTCAAGATACTTTGTATGACTTAAACATGTCTTTCTCATGTTGAGCATTTCCAGCTGGTAGGTATTTTCTCCCAAACCCGCACCCAAATTTAAAGTTTAGGCTAAGATTTTTTTTTTTTTTTTTTTTTTTTTTTTTAATTTATGTTTTTTTTTTTTTTTTTTTTTTTTTTTTTATCCAGATGGGAGTCGTTAAAGAGGTAATGCAATATAAGACATGGAATACATAGGGGGATTTTAGAATATAGTGCTAAAAATATAGGTGCAAGATGCTGTGTTTTTTTACTTAGTATTTCTTGCATAAAACCCTTTCAATTGCCGATACTAATGGGCATTTGAAACACCATACAACAAATATTAGTATAATGTCATTTTCATACTTATGGTAGTATGCCTGCTGAACTGTATTATTTCATTCAAGTGACTGGTAGTCATGCTTGGCTCAGCCTATCACTTATAAATCTATTTTTCTCTACATAAACCACTGTTATTGGTTATCTTGTCTAGCCTTACTGACTTCATTGGACTAGCATGGTTATTTTCTGAGCTTGGGTGGCTATTCATTGCATCACAGACAGCAATAATATTTATTCCTATTAGGGATTCTGAAGAAAGTGATGCTCATTTAGACTAAAATGGGGGGGAGGGTTGGGTAAAAAAAACCCAGCAGAACAACCCAACAAACTTCACCCTGAAAAAAATTATCACTTTACATTGTCTATTTAATTTTTAACTCCTGTTTACAAATATATATGTAAACATCATTGACATAAAAAAAAAGGTTCAAAATTTACAATATTGTTGAGAACTTAGAAGGAATGGAAAATCACCATATGGCTAATGAATTTAAAATTAATAATTCCTGGTTGTTTTTCCTTTGTTTTTGTGGGTTTTATTCAACAGTAAGAATTACTAGAAAAGTTCAATTTGGTATCTTTGGCTAACTAAAAAATTTTTTGTGTAGTCTGACCTCTTTGTAATAAAGGAGACTTTTATAATCAGTGACTAAAAAAAGTGAGCTATAATCCCAATGGTTTCAGTAGTATTAACCTGCTGTTTTAATATTTAAAATATTAGATATAAATAACTTCTACATTTGGAGAACTGCCAGTATATGAATTATAATATCTAGGTCACTGCCTGTTTAAAAGATTATTATCTTCTAACTAGTGTAAAGCCTTAAGCAGACCTTTTAGATACCAGAGAAACTATGCTGAGACATTTTTGGAATATCATAGGTATGTATGCTTGGTTTCAGAAAAACAACAGAAAAAAAATTGTAAGGAATGCTTGCAGTAAGAAAGTATAATGTTTATCAGTAAGCCATTAAAATGTGATTTTTTTCCAGATATTTATGTCCCTTCACTAAATTCAATAAAACTATTCATTTTATCTGAGTTTTACTTACTCAGTTGTGCTTTTTCTTTTATATATTCTGAAAATGGCATGACAATTTAACAGTTGTGTTTCTAAAATCAGAGTTCTAAATCTTCATAAAAACTTGCACAACAGAATTATTTGGGATTAAAAATTTACTTAGTTTAGTTAGTGAAATTGAAGATTATCGGGAATTGAAATGTTCCTGATTTTCTTCTTGGTGTTTGTAGCAAACTTCACCTCTGTAAAATTCTAATTGATGCCTTCTACTTTTTTTAAGCTATGGGAAAGTAGAAAAGAGCAGAAAAGAAAAAAATTATTATAAAGATTCTTTCACCATGTCTTCTAAAATTCACAACTTTACCTCTCTGTAGTGGATAACTGTGGTCACCTGCATTAAAAAGATGCTAAAGCTAAATAAGAAATAGTTATGTGCTGAAAAGAGTTACTAAGCTGGTCAGAAGAGGTCACAGCCTGCCTTAGAAGAAGATAATACCCAGCATGTTTAATGTAGGAAAGAAAAGCTACTAGGAAATAGCATATCTCCATACAGATTCATCAAGAGGGTAAACATTAGGAGACAGAGCTATCACTGAAGATCATGGGCTTTATATGAAAGAATGGATACAAACTACCCTGGACTAAATTTCTTCTGGTAAGAGCAACCCTCTGAGAAAGAACTATCTAGAATAGCCAGAGCAGATGTTTGGAATTTAGCTGGAACAAAACAGTAAGTATAGGTTTTATTTAAAATTGTAATCTTATCACAGACTTAAACTACCCATTACTTTTCCAGTGCAAATATATAAATACCTAACTATACATTGTATTCAAGTAGAAGTTAACATAATTTGTAGTAAGTTAAAATAAAGTTAAAATAAGTATTAGAAACATTTATTTTTTATGCTATTCACTGTCCTCATCATCAAATGAACCAATAAAGAACAGAGATTATTTTTTTTTTTTTTTTTTTTAAAAAAAAAAAATTATAGATTTTG
>NDXB01015270.1:30172-44297 GCA_002631895.1 Agapornis roseicollis | reverse complement strand
AAAAAAAAAAAAAAAAAACAAAACCAAAAACCAAACACACAGAAATATTTTCTGGTTTTTACCTCATTTCTGTTGGAATGACATAATGTCACACATCAGTGGTAAGAATATTACAAAATGAAAAAGAGATTTTACCACAACACTTTATCTAATGTCCATTAAAACAAACTGGAAGTTTTCTTCAGTGACTTCAATATCCACTTGATTGGGTACACAAACATTCACAAGCTGCTTATATTTTATAATTTTGACCAAGTTTTCCTGCATCCCCTCTTTTGACACTGTAAAACTTAGTTTCAATTGACATTACTAAATTAGGTCATAGACTGAAGTGATAGCATAGGATCTAGCAAACACAGCCAAATCATTCTTCCTAGACATTCTGCCTGCAGATCAAATAAGAAACTATAAACTTAAGGTGTCCTATGTTTGACAGTATTACAAGTAAATAGAACAGAAAATATGTGTCTCTTCAAAAGAAGTTGGATAGCATCTTAAGGGGAAAAAAAAACCCAACAAAACCCAAAAAAACAAAAACCAAGCACTTTTCCATATTTGTGACTTGTTATTAATTTTCTTACAGTCATAACACTAGGGTAGACACATTCTTATTTTTGATTATCCATAGCAAGCATAGTGAGGATTTCAGAAGAAGAGTACTTCATCTAAGCCTAGATGAATTATGGATACTTAAAAACATGCTGCATGGCTACAGATGTTTTATGGCTTCTTTTAGTCCAGGAAATAGCACTAGAGCATTGAAGTTTTGAAATAAACACAAAATCCAGAAGATTTGGTAGAGTGAGGACTTTGGTCTTAAAATATTTGGGATTATTTTAAAAAGTATGAGGTAAATCAGAATATTGTAGGCAAATCCATTAGCCCTTCAAGGATACTTCAGCTCATGGCATTTATGCTGACTGCTGTACAGAAAATTTACCATTGAATTTGCTGAGGTCACGTTTTCACTATAAGCCTATAAAGTATGGTAATACTTTAGATTAAAAATTACAATGTTAAGAAAGTGTCTGATAACATTAATAATATCTTAGTGACATGATGAGTCTCTGAGATTTTAGAGGTACTTTATGGGATATGGTAATCTTGCTGCTAATAGTGAAGTCTGTATGTGTTTCTAGTTATCATTTCCTCCCCTGTCCCCCTTATAATTTTTTTTTTTTTTTTTTTTTTTTTTTTTTTTTTTTTTTTTTTTTTTTTTTTTTTTTTTTTTTTTTTTTTTTTTTTTTTTATTATGAAGGAAAAATACACTTGGAGCACGTGAAACTAATAACCTAGTTGTTGAATTTCAGAAAAGATACTGGTATTTTACGTACTAATGAAAAACTAGTTTTATAAAATCCTGGTGGAGCGTCAATTTTTCTGCTGTTATTGTGGACCCAACTTTGTGGCTGTTATCCTTTCAGAAAAGTTCAGTACAACAAGCAGCAGAAAGTCTAAAGGAACAATACGGCACAACTTCAGCTTTGGAAGACTGCTCCTTTTTTTTCTTTTCTTTAGCTAGTGTTTCTGCCTGTCTATTAACAAGGACAGAAAACACACCTTGGTATATACAGTGCCAGAAGGGTGAAAATTTATTATGTAGTTCAGCTTAATGACTGGTACACGCAGACTGTTTTCTGTTCTCAAGGGGAAATAGTATAATTCCAGCACATATAAGCTATTGTACTGGGTGATCTGCAAACACAGAAACTGAAAAGGCTGGCTCTGCCCCAGGGCCATTACAATACTGTAAAAGAAAAAACAATGTCTGTGGCCTGATGAAGGGTTTACAAGTGTCAGAATGAGAACTCTGATAAATGCTGTCATACAGAAATGATAGGACATGATAGGAAAATTTAGTAACTTCTGTCTGCTTCTTTTGGGGAAGAGTGACAAAAGAAAGTTTTCAATCACTGTATTATTTTTCATATTAGTAATATCACATTTTATATTCTGCTAATTATTATTACCTTCATATTGCAAATGATGTTTACCAGGAATAATTTATTTGTCGTGGAAACATGGGCAGTGCTGTGACAAATGATGATAATAAAAGGTAGTTTATATTTGCATTAGCACAAAATTTAGGACAAGAAATAAAAGACAATATTGCCTTAATAGAACCAGAAAAGTAATTTATCTAGGCTGTAATTATTCCAGCTAGAATTTGGCTGGATTACTGAGGTTAATTCTTCTGGGTTTTAAAATGTCCAGTCAAATGAATAAGAATTATTAATTGTCATAAAACTTCTTCAGAAAAAATTAACAAAATGAAAAAACTTTTATCACAAAGCTGGGACAAGTTCAAGTGAAAAGCTTTTACTGTAAAGCTGAGACATGTTCTGGTGGTCCTGCACCTCATAGTTCAGAATCAGCTGGCATGTTCATTCATAAATATCCTTCACAGTGCAACAATTTCAAATGTTCCTTCAGCTTCTCATAAGTAAACTGCCTTGAACTGACATGTTCTAGTTGAACTGATGCTTTGTCTTATTCACATGACACAATACATTTTCTTTTTCTTNCTAGCCCAGATGCATCTAATATCGCCATTACAAGGTAAAGGTTCCTAGTAGTGTCTGCTCTCATAAACAAATGCAGACCAACTTTTATACATACAAACAGAAATGGGGATCACAATATTTTTTTTTTTTTTTTTTTTTTTTTTTTTTTTTTTGGTGAGAATGAATTTTCAGCGTTCAGGAAAGTGAGGCAGAAAATAGCTAGTCACCATTTTTCTTCATATTCATTTTTTCATATGAATCCCATAAGTAAGATGTCTATAAATATTTGATAGAATTTATTAATTATATTGGGATTTTTTTTGCAGTATTCGTTTAAGGGTTTTGTGTTAAAATAATTGGATAATAATATTGGTATTGTATAAAGGGATTATCTTTTTATATTGCATGTTAAAAATCCCCAAGCTTAATAGCACTGAGATATATCAAGAAATATGTTTTTCCTCATAGCAAATCTGAAAATACTCTTCAGTAAAACTGATCGCCACTTTCAGAAGCACTACTTTCTCTTTTAAACACAATGTAATCTTGGATAGTTCTCCTACATTACAATGGCAAATTTAAATGCTGAGAATTTTGATCCAGCCTCATATTATTTTGGTCCTTCCTTGTGGGTATGTTTCCTCTGCCTCATGATGATTCCATTTCTCTATTTGGAGATTCTTGAGAAGAGTGAATTAACAATCACTAAAGGTAGAGACTGCTTCTAAGCTGCTTGTTTCTCGTCTTACCTAAATAGGGAGAGAAAAACCTCAGTATTTTTTTTACTGAGAATATGAGTGACATACTTAATATAAACTGCATATGGATTGGCAATCTCACTTTAGGCTGCACAAAGATTGTTAAACTCCTACATGCTTTACTCCTGCCTCTCTCGCTGTTCAGTTCTTGGAACCTGCTGGAATACACGTAGCTTGTCATGAACATCCATGTTTTCTTAAGTTACAGTGCAGAGACACACACCTCTCACTTGGGTATGTAGTGGAATGCCTTTGTATAGATTGCCAAAACTCATATTATGAAGTTTAAAATAAATTTGTTACATGAAAACATACATAGGAAGTTACACAAATTTGGATCTTCCAGTGCACACTTGGCTTTTGGCTGGAAATCTGTGCTTAAGTTTCTAATATTTAAGGACACAGCACTGCAAATCTAAAACCAAGACATATTTTGCAATGTGTAAGGTGCAACTGAAGTCTCTGAAGGCCTCCAAGGTAAATCTTAAGTTGTGGAGGCGGGAAAAAAGAAGAGGAAAACAGAAAACTCTTACATTCTGTCCTCTTAAAAAAAAAAATCCAACCACCCAGTAGTATGTAAAATCAATATTCTAATCATATCAAAGTAGCCTAGTGTATACTGTAGTTAAGAATTCATGGTTAAATAAACTAAGTTTATTTACTAAATAGTAAAACACAGTAAAAATAACACTATCATTTGAGAAAACTATGGAAACAGAGAATTTCAGACTATGTAAATTGCACTGATGAGAAGCAGCTTAGTTCTCCACAGGGTACTGTCAAAGGACACTGTATTTTCTATCATGTACCTCCTCTGCCTTGCAGTTTAGAAGCACACTTCTCTTTACATAATTTTCAAGGATCAGAATTTGCAAAAAATGTGCCTAAATTATTTAGATTAATAAAGAAGCTATAGCCATATGACCATACCATGTGGACAAAAAATGTATAGCACTTGAGAAACAAGATGTCACTGTGCTGAAATTTTGAAAGAACTCAGTTTATCTGTTCTAAAAAATTCAATGGTAAGAAAAATAAGAAAAATTCTCTTCTATGAGATGCATAAAAAAAAATTGTTAGTCCTACTCCCTGACTAGTGCCAGGACTAGACCCATTTTTAATACTACTCTTTTGTTTCTTTGTTTGAAGAGTTGTAGAGAGAGTGGCATCTGCATTATTCAAACAAAAAAATTTTGTAATTTTTCATAGAATCACAAAATCATAGAATAGTTAGGGTAGGAAAGGAATTTAAGATCATCTAGTTCCAATCCCCCTATTGTGGGCAGGGACGCCTCACAATATACCATGCCACACAAGGCACTGTCCAACCCAGCCATGAACACTATCAGGGATGGAACATTCACAGCTTCCCTGGCAACCCATTCCAGTGCCTCACCACCCTAACAGGAAAGAATTTCCTATCCAATCTAAACCTCTCCTGTTTAAGTTTGAACCCGTTACCCCTTGTCCTGTCACTACAGTCCCTAATGAAGAGTCCCTCTCCAGTATCCTTGTAGACCCCCTTCAGATACTGGAAGGCTGTTAGGAGGTCTCCACTCAGCCTTCTCTTCTCCAGGCTGAACAGCCCCAACTTTCTCAGTCTATCTTCATGCAGGAGGTGCTCCAGTCCCCTAATTATCCTCATGGCCCTCCTCTGGACTTGTTCCAATAGTTT
The DNA here is from genome assembly GCA_002631895.1 of Agapornis roseicollis. Lineage (NCBI taxonomy): Eukaryota > Metazoa > Chordata > Aves > Psittaciformes > Psittacidae > Agapornis > Agapornis roseicollis. The sequence continues at coordinate 39,360 of NDXB01015270.1, read as the reverse complement.
CATGTCCTTTTTATGTTGAGGACACCAGAACTGCACACAACATTTTATTATATTTGTAGCATACTTTCCACCAAAATACAAACAGGACTGCATAATTTCAGTATAATTAAATTACTATGAAACAGTGAGATACTATTATTTTTATGACATTGAATTTGCATTCTGGATTGAATGTTTTCTTAAAATTTTGAGGGAGTAAATTCAATCCTGCTTTTCAATAAATGGTATCAGAAAGGTAGGAGTTTAATGTAAAAGAAATGCAGAGGAAAAAATCAGCCAGAGTATCTGTAGCAAATTAAAGTTTGTCCTGTTTTAAATTTATTTTAGCCATCTTGCAATGACACCATTCCAATGTGAATAAAAAGCATTATTCTATAAACTGTGTTGAAATTTGTGAGAACAATGCATTGCATCGATGAGAGTCTCCACTATATGTTATGCATGATGAGTTTTCTAGCTTATGTATTAATATGCTCAATATGTGTGTTTGAGAAAGTGGCAGAGGGAGGTTTTGTGGTTTGTGATTCTTAGGGATAATTTTTTCTCCTTGGCTTTTTTTTTTTTTTTTTTTTTTTTTTTTTTTTTTTTTTTTTTTTTTTTTTTTTTTATCTTGTTTCTGTCCAGAAATCTCCAGCTTTTCTCTTTCTATGCTAATTACTGTTAAATGCCAAAAATATGTTTACTTTTCAAAAAAGCTTCTGTTGCCAAAGCATTTGCATCCAGTTTGGTACAAAAAAGTTGACTGTATTTAATAAAAGTTCATACAAACATAGGACATTAAAACTTCCCTAATCCATCTAGGATCAGATAAAGTTCATTCTGAATACTACTGAGTATTCTTTTAGAGGTTATGTGATCTGGACCATGGCAGCAGACCATAGCTGTAGTGATCACAGCAGTGACTGAAGGACAGTCATACATTATATTTAAAGTGTTAAAGAATACTATCCTATCATTAAGATTACGGGACTACATTTATAAGGAAATTGAAAATCACGAAAATGCAGAAATTCAGAATATTTGATTCATAATTATAAAATTCTCTCACATTTGGTAATTCCAGAAATATCTCATCCATCGGAAGTCAAATTATACTAGTGCTTTTCTGCAGCTTCCTAGTCCTTAGGCTTACTATAGATCAGAGAGATTACATTGTATAAGCACAATTAGAAAACTGAATTGCCAGGAGGAACTTCATTCCCTCTATTAAATAGTCAGCTGACAGCACAGTTATGACAGTGTTTTTTCTGGACTGGCTCCAAAACTGTACTTCATGAGCAGATGACTCTCACTGTGAGAGTGAGAATTCACTGTCATGTTTTATTGCATGAGACAGAAAAGAGATTACTGTCCATTTCAGTGGCTGTACTCAAAAGAGGATCTGCTTGTGCTTCCTCTGGTCCTTCACAGATTCTTACAGCAAGTTGTAAAGGAGGATTTTGCGAGAGCACTAAATTATTTAGGAGTCCCATATCCAAATACTCTTCTAGTAAACTCTGTTATTATCCCATAGACAGATGGTAAAATTCCTTCCTTCAAAAGAAGTTTCAAATGGCCAGAATAACTTTTGGAAACTGAGAATGAGATACCACAGGTCAAATGCTTATTTGCATTTTTTTCTACTGTAAGCAATGCTTTTAATATAGCTGCACTCTGAAAAGTATTAAAAGATAAAAAAAAAAAAAAAAAAAAAAAAAATAAAAAAAAAAAAAAAAAAAAAAAAAAAAAAAAAGCTGCACTCTGAAAACATAGAAGAAATAAAGTCATGAGGGCCCTTTTCTTCACTGAATAGTGTGATCATCTTACAAGGACTCTTTCTTTCCTCTGAAACATGGAATAATTCCAATGATCCCCACACCCCCAACCTTACTGCGATATATTGTTCATTGTGTGTATGCCAAATAAATGCAAAAGGGTTGGAAAAATCAGCCAACCCAGGCAAAAACATCTCTCAAATTAAATATAAAGGAAAGAATTACAGAGAATTATTGCAATAGAAAGGTGTTGGGATACAGTTAGACACTGTTCATGTAAACTAAAGATAAGAGTATGATTGCACTCTAATGTATAAAATTCAGTCAGTCTAAATAGCTCTTATTTACTGTAAAGAAAAGTGTAATAAAGATGGAGGAAAAGAGAGTCAGACACACTTCTGAATTTTGTAACCAAGGAACTCTTGTCTTTGACTTTCAAACATGACAAGCTTTGATAGACTGTGTGCACTTCATTCCACCCGCAGTTTCTTGGATTCACGCCTTGTGTCAACTGACGCACTGACTTTTTATCAAGGTGCTCAAATATACAGTGCCTTCATTAACTACCCAGGTTTTCTATCTCATTATGTGAGATAGAAAAGCCCACTAAGCTGTCATTGAACAGCAGTCATTACTTCGGAGCTCCTGTACTTCTGTGGATGAGGGTGAGGGTGGTGATTGATTTATCACTGTTTTAATAGGTACTTGACCTGTGAGTCAATACAAATGTTTCACTCAGTGGTGGCAGAGGACAAATGATTCAATTTTGTGAACACAGTGGAATAATACAGGTGCTCTATTTTTTTCTGATTTCCTGAGAGAGTTTTACAATTTTGTTGCTTGACATTTACTAACCTGACTAGTTAAGCAACCAATGATATTTCAAGTTTAAATTAATATCAATGAAAATGACTGATAGCTTAACATCAGTCCATTATTTTTCAAGTGCTATCCAAACATTCTTCAGGTCATACATACAGTAACAGCCATCCTGGTGCCACAGTTTACAAGCTCACAGCCTTTACCAGCCCAGTCATCTCCATTTCACAGTCTGACAGCACAGGTGCTGCCTGCCCCTCCTTGGTGCAGCTGGAGGTTCAGTTTTTGTAGTGCTGTGTCCTGAGAGACATTAGATCCATCTCCTTTTTGTTATCCCTGATGCCATGTAGTGTCCTGACCTCCTGCTACAGCTGTATTACTCATACTGAGGACCCCTTTACCAGTGCACACCTCCTGCAAGTGCTACGACCATTGACTGTGGTCCCAGCAAGAGATCCTGGTGATCAGTGCAGCCCCTGACCTTCCGGACCTCCTATGGGCAAAGGCTGTGTAAAGCCTTCTTCATGCTGGGTAAAGTCTTCTGATTTGCCCTGGGGACTTCCAGGGACCCTGCACCATGTCATACGTCCACCATTGCTGAAAACACATACTCTGTCCTCAGAAGAATTTCTGTCTCCACTTCTGCACAAAACGCTGTCTCTGGGTGCTGCCTCTGTTAACTGAAGTATTAAACAGTTTAAGCCACAGTAGAATTCATTACTAGAAGCTAGAGGATGTTGATTAAAGACTGTCCAAAGCTCAAAAAAGCTAGCCTTACAAAACTCTGATGTTGTGTTTGGAAAGGTACTCATATTCAGGGACAAATCATTGGACAAAGCATAGGTCTTCATTTTTATCTTGGTTCACAGAAAGACAATCTTACAGAACATTGTATTTATCTGCATTCAAGTTTTATGTTAGAAAACACATTTTATTGGACCTTCTGGAAACTTTGAAAATACGTAGCTTTAGAAAATGTAAAATTAAATTGAGAAATAAATGTAACTTAACATGTTTCAATTCCAGAATAACATGGGCACCAAAGGTACCCATAAACAGTTTCTTTGAATCTTTAAACTTGTGATTGAAGAAAGCAGAAACAAAGGCTGCCCAGAAAACGTGGTTTTGGGGAAAATCAGAAGACAGAAATGAAGTTTTAGTGTAGTCAGTGCAACGATTCCTGAACTCAAGATAACAAAATTCTTACAATGAATACAGAGTCTGTTTCTTCCCACAGGATTCTGTTTCTGAAATGAAACTTTATCCAGTCAACAGATTGGTAAGATTTTCTGAAGGTAAGTGTATAAAGCTAGCAATTGAATTAAATGCTGAAAGAGCTATAGAGCTCTTTCATAGAGGGGAAAACATTTAAATAGTAAATTAATTTTGAAATATACATTCCCAAAAGATTAAAAGCTTTAAAGAAAGGAGCTAAAATATTTTTTTATGAATGAGTATAAATGCATTTGCAGCAAACAGCAGATTCTCTGACAGTTCTGTATATGCCATCAAGGAAATTCATCAACACTGCTGTTTAGTCCTCAGTACCTAATAATAACTGGCCATCACCAACACACCCTTGCTGTTGTCTAAAAATCCTGTTTTTCTATAAAGATTTATCACTAAATTTGAAGAAATTCAGTTCCAGATTAAAAAAAAAAAAAAAATAAGAATTGCAGCTTACATGAATCCATAGTGAGTCAAGATATTTTCATTATTTGGCTGGTAACGTTTTGCCTGTATGGTTTCAGAAGAGGAAACACAGAGTTTGTTCAATACTTGGGGAATTACTTGGCTTTTGGAAAAAAATATTTATTTGCAATGAATGAAAGATAGATGCAAACAACTCAACATGCAAATAGCAAGAATGCATATTAAATCTGCCTGTATCAGCCTTACTTTATGCTGATACTTCTTTGGAATACACTCCATATTTGCCCTTTATAATTGAAAAAATCAAAACCCAATAAACCTCCAAGGACAGAGGCTTGTTTATCAGAAGTAACTTGACTACTTTTCCTGATTTGCATTTCCATTATTAAAAGAAGGAAAGGAGTTCACATTCTGCAAAGAATGGAAGACATTTTAGACTAAAAAATATGGTCTTTTGGACTGTTTTTATGAAATATGCTATGAAAAAAACTGTGCTGAACAATTAGCTGTAAATCAGAATGCAACCAGATTGTGTTAGAAGAACAGATGATGTAATTGGCTTTGCATATCTGGGGTCTTAGATTTAGTATCCTAAATTGTAAGTATAGATGAGTTATTTAGCCAGATTCTTGCATTCATCTGTTTTGCCCAAAGTTCATCTAGAGCTATTTAAACCTAAGCGTTGAGATAAAGTATGAGAGTCTGATGTTTATAATCACATGTAATTATTTATGAGACACTAGGTAACCCTTGAAATCCTGGTACTAATTTGGAAATCAGTCAGTCTTCCGATTGTTTTAAAAGTTCAGGAATGGGTGTATACCTTTTATGTTTTGGGCATTGTGGTATTGATATATTAAAGATACTGCTGCCCCAGCCTACAAAGCTTCCAGCCTTTTGTTGAAGGCATGTATAAAGATGAAATAAGATACATCTAATACATTGAGTTTTGTTTAAAGCCTAAAGTACTGTCATAATATAACCATTTTGAGTTTCTGTTATGCATTGTTTACCTTAATCTGCATTAGGCTTGCTTCATATTAACTAGGAGCAAAATACATATTTTTAGTAAGACAACTGTTAGAATTGTACCGTGTCTGCAAAACAACACATTTGCAAACTTTTTAAGCCAGCATTTATCGAATTCAGCTGTGATACTGAATGTTTATAAATATCCTACTAAAGTATTATTTGCATATTTATGATTTAGTATATCTGGGAGTTGTTTTCACCGATTTTACTGTTAGATACCCTATATAAGGCCTACATATGGGTGCTAGGGATATAGATAACAGGAGCCTGGGGGACATAAAGAAGGACTACAGAGCCTTGGAGAGGTGGTTAGGGGCTCTGGAGCTCAGATTGTTTTTTCATCCATTCTCCAGGATACAGGGGAGGACCTTATAAAAGCTATGAGGATTGGACAGCTTAATAAGTGGTTACAAGAGTGGTGTCATAGTCAGGGGTTTGGGTGCCCTGAACACAGAACCCAAGTTTGTAGGACAGGTCTAATGGGGGCAACTGGACCTGCCCTGATAAATAAGGGGAAAAGTGGTTTTGGTAGGAGGCTTGCCAGACTTGTCAAGGATGCTTTAAACTAGATGTATCGGGGGAGGAGGGCATCATTCCATCCCAACACACTCAGTAAGTTGCCAGCACCTACAATAAATGCTCGGAGCAATGCAGCAACATTCCAGCTACTCCAGACAATGAGCCAGCTTCATTTGGAGCTCAGCTCAGGTGTTTCTATACAAATGCCTGTAGCATGGGGAACAAACAAGAGGAATTAGAGATGTGTGCAGTTCTATGGGGTATAATATAATAGGCATCACAGAAACATGGTGGGATGTCTCCTATGACTGGAGTGTTGGAGTGGAAGGTTACAGGATTTATAGGAAAGACAGGCCCAGCAGGCGGGGAGGGGGAGTTGCCCTTTATGTTAGGGATACACTGGAGACTATGGAACTCTCTCTGGGGACAGCTGATCAGTTAACAGAGAGTATGTGGGTCAGGGTTAAAAGGAGAACAGCAATGGGGGACATTACTGTAGGGATCTGTTAAAGACTGCCTGATCAAGATGACTCTATGAATGAAGAACTCTAAAGTGAGATAGGAAAAACCTCAAGCTCGCAGGCCTTGTTCTCATGGGGGACTTCAACCACCCTGATGTCAGACCAATGGTACAGCCCAGCACAAGTAATCCAGGAGATTCCTCAATTGTGCAGAAGACAACTTCCTTCTGCAAGTAATAGAGGAGCCAATAAGGAGAGGTGCCCTGCTTGACCTCGTACTCACCAACAGGGAAGGGCTTATTGCAAATGTGATGCTCCAGGGCAGCCTTGGATGCAGTGATCATGAGATGGTTGAGTTTGGGATTCTCAGGACAGTGAGGCAAGCTTACTGCCCTGGACTTCAAGAGAGCAGACTTTGGCCTCTTCAGGAACCTGCTTAGTAAAGTTCCATGGGATGTAGCCTTAGAACGCAGTGGGGCCCAAGACTGTTAGATGATATTCAAGGATCACCTGCTACAAGCTCAGGAATGTTGCATCCCAATTAGAAGGAAGTGCAGCAGGAGGGCCAGGAGACCTCCTTGGATGGATAAGTAGCTGCTGAGAAAAATTTGAAGGAAAAAAGAGGCATATAAAAGGTGGAAGCAAGGACAGGCAGCCTGGGATGAATACAGGGATGTTGTCTGGGAAGCTAGGGACCGCTTTAAGAAAGCTAAGGCCCAGTGAGGATTCAACATGTCTAGGTATGTGAAGGATAACAAGAAGGAATTCTATAGGTACATAAGTAATAAAAGACAGACTAGGGACAATGTAGGCCCCCTCTGGAAGCTATTGGGTGAACTGGCTACACACGATTTGGAGAAGACTGGGAGGGACTGGAGCACCTCCCATACGAAGACAGGCTGAGAAAGTTGGGACTGTTCAGCCTGGGGAAGAGAAGGCTGTGTGGAGACCTCCTAGCAGCCTTCCAGTATCTGAAGAGGGCCTATAGGGCTGCTGGGGAGGGACTCTTCATTAGGGACTGTGGTGACAGGACAAGGAGTAATGGGTTCAAACTTAAACAGGAGAGGTTTAGATTGGATCTAAGGAAGAAATTCTTTCCTGTTAGGGTGGTGAGATGCTGGAATGGGTTGGCCAGGGAGGTTGTGAGTGCTCCATCCCTAGCAGTGTTCAAGGCCAGGTTGGATGAAGCCTTGTGTGACATGGTTTAGTGTGAGTTGTCCCGGCTTATGGCAGAGGTGTTGAAACTTTCCATGTTGTTTCCAACCCCAGGGGTTGGAACCCCAGGTCCTTTCCAACCCTAAGTAATATATGATTCTATGATTCTAAATAATTACAGCAACTGAGATAAAATGTGAATACACTCTCTTAAAAATATTCTGTTGCATTTGCAGATTCTCATGTTTTGCTTTTCTGAGATTTTCAGCAGAAAAATAGAGTTTATGGTCTAGCCCAGAGTCTGTAAACCACATTAGCATTCAGGGGAAATATCTTCTTTTTCAAAGTTAGAAAACAGCACTTTTGAACTGATTGCTTAATTGCTTCATCCACCCACAAATGAAGATACTACTCTTCAATACAGCTGGTCACAAGCGCAATGCAAACCACCCATTCCTATGGAATTCCAAGATAAGAGCTATGTTTTCACTGAATGTCTCCCCAGCATATCAATGAAATCATATTTTGCCTTGTGTGTCCTATAAACATACAAGAAATAGCACATTTATATGTACATTTCCTGTGAATATGTTTTTTAAAACAATAATGGAAAAACCTGCTCGCAAACTGCAGTATTTTCCTTTACCAGATTTAAATCTGAATTCCATAGGAAAAAACCCTAAAAATATAGGCTTCCGCTATAGCAAAGAACCACTGTTTAAATGAATGATTTGACTCAGAAAGATTGAACCTTATACAGAGGCATGACACTACTAAGAAACGTGTTTTAAAGGAGCAAAATACTCCCGCTTTGCAAAGAAACAAAATCCTTTCCTGATTCCTCCTGAGTCCCTGCCGAGAAAGCAATGCTCTTGCTTCTGACATGGCAAAACAAAATAGTAAGTATCATGTTTCATTTGAGAAGCTGTTGACATCCTTGTAGGCCCTCTGGTTTTAATAATGGACAAAACATAGCAGAGCTAAGCCTCTCTGAAATGCAAAATGCATTCTCAGAGAAGACTTACCCAGACAAGACTAAGGGTAAATACCCAAACAACAAATGCAGGCAAAGCACTGTATCAAGCAGATAAACAAATACCAGCTGAAAATTCAGGCTACCGCAGTAGCCTAACAGAAAACAAATGTTTGCTATTTTGGTTAAAGATTTGTTTTCTTCAATTGGAGTAGACAGTCATAAATTATATATTCATCAGTAAAGTGGCTGTTGTTCCTTTGACAACACCTTCTTATATATCAAATACAAAAAGTACATACAGAAACCAAAGATGAAATAATGCACAAATCATTTAAAGAAAGTTTCCGTGGAGTAGAATCTTTACACAATCTAGCAAAACCGTCCCATTGACTGCACACAAGGAGCTACTGCAACAAGTACTGTGTTTTCTTACTGATTCCTTAACATGCCTTCACTAACATAATCTTCAGTCTTGTTCTTTTAGTAAATGGTTGAAGGACAGTCATGCCAGCAGACAATTAATTCTGGAAAAGGGGACAATATTGCATATCTTCTTTTTTTCTGTAAAATGAACAGAGAGTACAAAAGACAGGTGTCTTCTCTGTGACACTAGAGAAGAAGAAAATTTCAAAACACTTCTAAAAATGATGCCATAAGGCAAATAAACCAAAATGGCTTTGGGTTTAGCTTCCAAGTGGTACTTGCAGCTTTTGAATGGCGATTTATCACTTTAGGTACCATCACTGTGTCAATTTTAATCCTATTTTTAAAAACTTCCTCTTAAACCTTAAAATAGCAATTTTTTTTTTTTTTTTTTTG
>NDXB01015270.1:2395-26960 GCA_002631895.1 Agapornis roseicollis | reverse complement strand
AAAAAAAAAAAAAAAAAAAAAAAAAAAAAAAAAAAAAAAAAAAAAAAAAAAAAAAAAAAAAAAAAAAAAACACCCAAAAAAAAAAAACCCAAACCAAACCCAAAACCCAACCAAAAAAATGCCCAAACAAAATGGAAAGGATAAAATAGGAAGATCTGAGTATCTACAGGACTCAGACATACCAAACCCACTTTTCTGGGGGTTTCCCCCCCCACACACACACTTTTTCTTCCATAGCTAGAGTGCAATTAACCTGTTATTCAGAACTGATGGACAGGGGTAGAGCAAGCTCAGGAGTGCTGCATCCCAACTAGAAGAAAGTGCAGCAGGAGGGCCAGGAGACCTCCTTGGATGGATAAGGAGCTACTGAGAAAAATTCAAAGGAAAAAAGAGGCTTATAAAAGCTGGAAGCAAGGACAGGAGGCCTGGGATGAATACAGGGATGCTGTCCAGGAAGCTAGGGACCACGTAAGGAAAGCTACAGTCCAGTTAGAATTAAACTTAGCTAGGGATGTTAAGAATGCCAAGAAGGGATTCTACAGGTACATTGCAAATAAAAGAGAGACCAGGAACAACTTAGGCCCCCTCCGGAAGCTATCAGGTGAACTGGCTACTCAGGATTAGGAGAAGGCTGAGGATCTGAATGACTTTTTTGCCTCAGTCTTCAATGGGAAAGGCTCTGACCACACTGCTCAAGTCTTGCNAAAGAGAGACCAGGAACAACTTAGGCCCCCTCCGGAAGCTATCAGGTGAACTGGCTACTCAGGATTAGGAGAAGGCTGAGGATCTGAATGACTTTTTTGCCTCAGTCTTCAATGGGAAAGGCTCTGACTGCACCACCCAAGTCTTGGAAGGCAGACTCAGGGACTGTGAGAATGAAGACCTTGGGCTCACTGTAGGAGAGGATATGGTTCAAGACCATCTTAAGAACCTGAACATGCACAAGTCCATGGGACCTGATGAAATCCATCCATGGGTCCTGCACGAGCTGGCTAATGAAGTTACTAACCCACTGGCCGTCATATTTGAAAAATCATGGCAGTCAGGTGAAGTTCCCAAAAACTGGAAAAAGGGGAAATATAACCCCCATTTTTAAGAAAGGGAAAACGGATGGCCCGGGGAATTACAGACCAGTCAGTCTCACCTCTGTGCCTGGCAAAATCTTGGAGCAGATTCTCCTGGAAGGTATGCTAAGGCACATGAAAAACAGTGGGGTACTTGGTGGCAGCCAGCATGGCTTCACTAAGGGGAAATCCTGCCTGACCAATTTGGTGGCCTTCTATGATGGGGCTATGGAACTGATGGACAGGGGCAGAGCAGTTGATGTCATCTACCTGGATTTGTGCAAAGTGTTCGACACTGTCCCACACGACATCTTAGTGTCTAAATTGGAGAGACATCAATTTGATAGGTGGACCACTCAGTGGATAGAGAACTGGCTGGATGGACGCATGCAAAGAGTTGTGGTCAATGGCTCAGTGTCTGGCTGGAAACCAGTAACTAGTGGTGTCCCTCAGGGATCGGTGTTGGGACCAGTCTTGTTTAACATCTTTGTCGGTGACATGGAGAGTGGGATTGAGTGTGCCCTCAACAAGTTTGACGATGACACCAAGCTGTGTGGTTCAGTAGATACGCTGGAGGGAAGGAATGCCATCCGGAGGGAGCTTGACGCGCTTGTGAAGTGGGCTGATGCCAACCTCATGAAGTTTAACTATGCCGAGTGCAAGGTCCTACAGCTGGGTGGGAGCAATCCCAGGCACAGCTACAGGTTGGGCAGAGAAGAGATTCAGAGCAGCCCTGTGGAGAAGGACTTGGGGTGATGGTCAATGAGAACATGAACATGAGCCAACAGTGTGTTCTCACAGCCCAGAAAGCCAAGTATATCCTGAGCTGCATCAAAAGGAGCGTGACCCGGAGGTCGAAGGAGGTGATCCTTCCCCTATACTCTGCTTTTGTTAGACCTCACCTGGAATATTTTGTGCAGGTGTGGTGTCCTCAACATAAAAAGGACATGGAGTTGTTGGAAAAAGTGCAGAGGAGGGCCATGAGCATGATCAGGGAACTGGAGTATCTCCCATACAAAGACAGGCTGAGAAAGTTGGGATTGTTTAGCCTGGAGAGGAGAAGGCTGCATGGAGACCTCAGAGCAGTCTTCCAATATCTGAAGGGGGCCTATAGGGCTGCTGGGGAGGAACTCCTCATTAGGGACTGTAGTGACAGGACAAGGGGTAATGGGTTCAAACTTAAACAAGGGAGATTTAGATTGGATCTAAGGAAGAAATTCTTTAGTGTTAGGGTGGTGAGATGCTGGAATGGGTTGGCCAGGGAGGTTGTGAGTGCTCCATCCCTGGTGGTGTTCAAGGCCAGGTTGGATGAAACATTGGTTGACCTGGTTTAGTGTGAGTTGCCCTGCTTATGGCAGGGGGGTTGGAACTAGATGATCTTAAGTTCCTTTCCAACCTGAACTATTCTGTTTCTATGATTCTAATAAGACTGATAAACATATGGCTGATGAAAAGACAGTAAAGTGAAAGGAGCTGTCTGATGCAGAAGTAAGGGTTTTTATCTAGCTGTTAGGACACATGAAAATCAATAGTGAGAATATCTTTAGTTCTGCCTCATGAGTTCATAACTCACTTTTAAGAAAACTATGGTGCCAGAAGGGACTGTAGTCGTTACGTTCAGTCATTTCTTCATGATAAGTCATGGAAGAAGTAGCTCTTTCTTTCTTGAATTCACTTTGGAAGGAATTACTGCAAATTTGTATAATAATAATAATAATAATACATATATACATACATAAAAATGCACTGTAGTCCTAAGAGATGCTAAGCATGCTGCTGATATCATTTGCTCCTCTGGCATCATTTGGAACCAGAACTTTGAACGAATGTCCTATTTTTCATTTTGGAGGATAAGAGAATACATCTCCCAGAAACATATATTGCATAAAGAATGTAAGGCTAAGCAGATAATGTAAATTTGACATAAGAATCTAAAATATGGGAAATTTTACATGAAAACATGTAATTCTATGACCTCTCTGAATGTGAAAGGAGAAGTAAAAGACATTTTCATGTGTCTATTTTTCCTGTAAGATTTCTGTTTATTCTAAATCAAATGCAGATGAGAAAATTATTTCCACTGTGGAACCACTTTTAAAGGATGAAAAGCAGCACTGTATAATACCACCAAACCATGCAACAGAGAAGAAACATGATCTAGTTGGAAACATATACTTGCATATGTTATTAATTCCAAAAATATTTTCTAGATATTAAATTCACACAGAAAATAAGTGAATTCAAAAGTGCATTACTAGTATATATATTTCATTTCAAGATGGACACTGAGAAAGATAATAAGTAGGTACATGAAAACCTAAATTTTTAAGGTAACTAGAAAATCGATAATATAATTTCCAGGAGAACTCCAGTAGCACAGAATTCTTCTAGCCTCCTGCTTATCCTATAGTTCCCCAGTTACAGGGAAAAGCAGTTCCTGCTAAACTGCTAATTCCATTCTGTGTGGCACTCCATTCTCTTTCGAGGTCACCTATCAACTAATTAGTCTGAAGCGGTTTAGCTTCTTTGATTTAACAAGATCAGAACCCAAGGTATTCTGCCTGCAGGCCATAAGAGAAGCTACTATAACACACACTAGTTACTTGAGGTTAATTTCTTTTCCATCATGAGATCTCACCAGAAGCATTCTAAGCATTACTGTAAATTGCTGTACAATGGCTGATTGTTTCCAAGAAAAGAAGTAGAGTATTGAGATGCTGTGATTTGCTGCAAAACCTCTGTTGGTGTGAAATAAAGCACTAACACCCTTGTATATTTACAGAGGAGACATGAAGAAAGTAAAAACACTTCTTTCTGCCTGGGTTGCTGGTCAAGGCTTCAGTGAAAATGTGTAAGAACCATAATCAAACCATAATCAAAAAATATAAATACATTCTTTCACAAAGTACCACATTAGACACCCAAACAGCACAGGTGTGTAGGCTATAGAGCATAAAATTCTACATTTGTAAATTAAATAAATATTCTTTGGGTCATTGACCTCAGGCAGGTATGGAATCAAAATGTAACTTATATTTTTCATAATAAAGACTTAATTTAGCCACATTTTTGGAAAGGTGTGGACGACTGGAAAGATCTTAAATGGACGTTGCTGACAGTGGGACTTGAAGTTATGAGCTGAAAAACTCCTTTATTTCACTTATCTTTAAAATAGATAATGCAGTTTTATGCTTCTTAGTTATTTACTTGAATATTTAAAGTATACAAGTCTTGTATATAATTGTTTAACTTTGAACTAAAATTAATTCTGAAGACTTAGATAGCAACAAGTTATTTTTCTGGTATTTCAAGGATTGCATGGTATTATATTTTTTTTGCTCATTTAGTAGAAAATTATTTCTTCCCTAAGCTCTGAAAAATTTCACCATTCATAGAAGCTCAAAATTATTTAATCTACTTAGGTAGCTTTGTTTCTGTTCCTTGATATATTCATTGTATTACAGGTCAAGGTTCTTAAAAATACAATGGACTACTATTGCCATATCAAAAGTAAACATCTGAACAAGTTTTTTTAAACACTCAAAATGTAAATAATAATCTCTCTGAAGAGCTTGCTTTCCAAACACAGATCAAAAAAGAGCCAAGAACAATGTGCAAACCTGGAACAGAAAAAAAAGGAATGATCTAGCAAATTTGTATGCCTCGGTTACTTCCAAATCTTTGTTTCATACAATGTTTCTATAGAGAAGGGAGGGGGTCAACTTCAACTCCAGTGTGTTCATGGAGGGAATTAATGAAGGAATGTCAAAGCTAGACTGGCCAAATAGGACTTCACAAATAACTATGAAAGCAGACTAAAGATATTATAAAAATATATATAATGGCATATGAAAGAGAGACAAAAAGCATAGACATCTTTCTATTTCTCACATTCAAAAGAATTTGAAGGAGATGAAGACAAATGTTAATAAAGGTAGATTGAAGAAAGGTTAGAATCAACAGAGAAAAAGAGCAGGAAGGTTAACTGGCAAACAGACTAAAGGTGTAAGTAACAAAATGAAAAGATCATAAGAAAAAAGGCTAAATGTAAGAAAGATGTTAACAAGAACTTGAGAAAACTACTGTGGACTAATTCAACATCAGAATGTTGAATAATAATTCAGAATGGCAAGACTGAAGGGGAAAAATTAGAGGTTGGAATTGGAGGAGAAAGACAAATGAAACACAAAGGAATTTGTAGCCAGTACTGATAGGACAGAAGTATATAATTTAAAGGTAGAATAGGAAGCATGCCTGGTTTTCTATTATCTGATCATGTTACAGAATCACAAAATCCTAAGGGTTGGAAGGGACCTTGAAAGATCGTCTAGTCCAACCCCCCTGCGAGAGCAGGGTAACCTAAATTACATCACACAGGAACTTGTCCAGGCGGGTCTTGAATATCTCCAATGTAGGAGACTCCACAACCTCCTGGGCAACCTGTTCCAGTGATCTGTCACTCTCACAGTAAAGAAGTTCCTCCTGATGTTCACATGGAACCTCCTATGCTCCAGTTTACACCCATTGCCCCTTGTCCTATCACTGGACATACTGAAAAGAACCTAGCTCCATCATCCTGACACTCACCCTTTACATATTTGTAAACATTGATGAAGTCACCACTCAGTCTCCTCCAAGCTAAGAGACCCAGCTCCCTCAGCCTCTCCTCATAAGGCAGATGTTCCACTCCCTTAATTATCTTCGTGGCTCTACACTGGACTCTTTCAAGCAATTCCCTGTCCTTCTTGAACTGAGGGGCCCAAAACTGGACACAATATTCCAGATGCGGCCTCACCAAGGCAGAGTAGAGGGGGAGGAGAACCTCTCTTGACCTACTAACCACACCCTTTCTAATACGTCTTTATTATATCTCATTTAGAGCAAGTGATTATTGCCAGGAAGATGACCCAGTACTGGGCATGACCATGTGGTGGGCTTAACATGATTCGCTGACCCAGATCTTGCATGGTTTTTGCTTTTTTTTTTTTTCTGGATGATGCCAATTGAATTTGTGGAATCATTTCACCAATTTAGTAATTGTTTGGTTTGTGGGAGGTGTTTTGTNTTTTTTTTCTGTTTTTTTTTTGTTTTTTTTTTTTTTTTTTTTCTGGATGATGCCAATTGAATTTGTGGAATCATTTCACCAATTTAGTAATTGTTTGGTTTGTGGGAGGTGTTTTGTTCCTGTAGTACTGTGAGTCCGATGTCCTGTCAGAGGAATGCTTCAGCAATGGACATCCTTGATATCACCCAGTAAAATACACAAATATGCATATAAAATGCATGCCAGACACTGTACATTATGTCAGTCCATGGCTTAGTGTATAAGAGGCTCTACAGTAAGCTACAATGAGGCTATCTCTCAAAGCATTTTATTAGCATTTTATTTCTCTTTATGTCAAATTCATAGAATCATAGAATGGTTTGGGTTGGAAAGGACCTTAAGATCATCTAGTTCCAACCACGCTGCCATGGGCAGGGATACTTCACACTAGACCATGTCACCCAAGGCTCTGTCCAACCTGGCCTTAAACAGGTATGGAGCATTTGCCACTTCTTTGAGCAACCTGTTCCAGTGCCTCACCACTCTCATAGTAAAAAATTTCTTTCTTATATCTAATCTAAATCTTGTCTGGTTGAGTTTCAACCATTACCCCTTTTCCTACTGCTACAGTCCCTGATAAAGATTTCTTCTCAAGCATCTTTGTAGGCCCCCTCCAGATACTGGAAGAATGCTATGAGGTCTCCACACAGCCTTCTCTTCTGCAGGATGAACTGCCCAAAATTTCTTAGCCTGTCTTCATTTGGGTGGTCATTACTCAAACTAAGATCACTCTATTGTATTTATTTGTCGTAATAAGCACACTGATGTAAAAGCCAATCACCAGCTAACTTCTGGTCTTCTTTAAGATATTTGCGCTAAAAATATCTTTTCAAATACAAATACACAGATATGATAGTCTATCAGTATAGATCAAATTGGAATCTTTACACGGTTACATTGAATTGTTTAACTAGGTAGCTATGGCTTTGTTTTTCTGATAAAACATATTCTGCACTAAAACTGTTGAAATAAAGTTTCAAAAATTTAAGACAGTATTAATTTTAAGAACATCTGCATTAATTTTCACCTGTTACTGATCTTCACATCTATCAGCTCTCAAGTATACTCAAATCTTGTATATTTCATACTCAGGGAAAGAATGAGACTGACTAGCAGTTGTATGTACGTTAAAAAAAAATGCTTGTAAGCGTCTGTGCAAAGCTTTAAAATCAAAACTCCTTAGCTCCACACATTAATAACCCAACAGTTTTTTAATCAGGTAAAGGCTGTAGTAGATTAAGTAGGGATTAATAAATTCAGAAACAAGATCTTATTTTTAATGAGGTATCCAAAAATAGATCCATTTGAAATTCTCCTCCATTGCCAAAAATAAGCTCGTCAAAAGGAACTTCAGCTACAAAACCCTGATATGTGGCACAGGACAGTGTTCAAGGACTGGTAAGTCTGGCTCCTGAAATGAATTGGCAATATGTAAGGTCCAGAGATGATTGCTGGTTGTCTTTTCTGCATGAGGTTTATGCCAATAATCTATGAGGACTATTAAAACCAGAAATATTCAGACAGCCTTATTTCATGTTTTAGCACCACATCCATGTCAGTTATCCAACAGACTCCCAAACCCACTCACATTATAAAGGCTTTTTTAAATTTACATAATGGAATGCTTTTGTGTAAGGTATTGCTATCTTTTACATGGGAACATTGGTGCTTACCTTCCAATATTTCTTCTTGAAGAAGAAGTCATAGTTAGGATATATATAAGCAACAAATACATAATACATATATATAAATATCGAAAGAGTAAGAATCCAAAATTTTGTAAGAAAAAACAGAAGAATCTGCATTTGGCTGATATTCAAGTTTTTCTCCTGGGATTGCTAACATTAAAAGTATAAAGAACTTGGAAATACTATGAACATGTGTCAGCAGTGAGAGTTTGCAGCCCAGAAAGCCAACTGTATCCTGGGCTGCAACAAAAGAGAGGGTGACCAGCATGTCGAGGTAGGTGATCCTGCCCTCTACTTGGCTCTCGTGAGACCTCACCTGGAGTATTGTGTGCAGTTCTGGTGTCCTCAACATAAAGGACATGGAACTGTCTGAACAAGTCCAGAGGAGGGCCATGAGGATGATCAGGGGTCTGGAGCACCTCTGGTATGAAGACAGGCTGAGAAAGTTGGGGCTGTTCAGCATGGAGAAGACCTCCTAGCAGCTTTCCAGTATCTGAAGGGGGGCTACAAGAATGCTGGGGAGGGACTGTTCACTAGGGACTGTAGTGACAGAACAAGGGGTAATGGGTTAAATCTTAAACACGGAAAGTCTAGATTGGATCTAAGGAAGAAATTCTTTCCTGTTAGGGTGGTGAGGCACTGGGATGTGTTACCCAGGGAAGTTGTGAGTGCTCCATCCCTAGCAGTGTTCAAGGCCAGGTTGGACAGAGCCTTGGGGGACATGCTTTAGTGTGAGTTGTCCCTGCCCATGGCAGGGGGGTTGGAACTAGATCCTTTCCAACCCTAAGTATTCTATGATTCTATGATTATTTGTAATGTTTCTAGGCTTACAGTTCACAGGGATGTTAGTGTGCAAATTGCAACCTGATTGGGTTTCTGCTGGACCTATAAAACAACAGATAAATACATTAAAAAAAATAAAAATTACAGGATGATTAATTTTTTCATTGACAAGATGGTGAATAAAAAAAATTGCATAATACAACATGACAAATGGGATGGAATTAAGAACAAACTGCATATCAGGAGAGTAGGCTGTGTAAAATTTTGATAACAATTTTTTTTTTGAGAAAAACAAATAGTTCTGGAATATGAATATCCACATGTATAATTAAGAAATTGTTTAGGCAAACCATAACTTCGGTCACATGATATATGCTAGAAAGCATCTCAGCCCTGACATTACAGCAAAAGCACCCATGGTTGTTGCATTTTCACACATGATGTGTCACTTATATTTTCATTCTTAAATGAAATATAGCAAAGTAGGTCTTTAATTGGCTTTTTGGTCATGATAATTGCCAGACAGAAAATAAAAAACTAAAGTTTCAACCCTGATGAATATTTAACTGCTATGTAGGGTGACTACAATAGAAGAAACAGAATAAGCCATTGCAGTGTATAGTGTGTGAAGTACTTGCCAGGAATCCTGGAGACTAAGCCCACCATGGTTTGAATGAAACCAAATACGGCACAAGTGCACTTGAACTAGTGCACTAGCAACACTCAAACAGACTTTTCAAATCCTTTAATGTTGAAGTTGTACAGGTTTTTATTTTCTCTGATTTTGACTAAAATTTTCCCTCTGACACTGTATGACTATTTCATCTTTTTTTTGTGAAATTACAAGTATTTTTTGTGTAAGGAAAAGTCTTGCTTTTCTTGTCTGTTAAGAATCTTCTAATGCAAAAAAGAAATTACCAGGGAGCTGGGGGGGAAATAAGGAGTGGGGGGGGAGAGTGATGATCCTGAAATGCCTCTTATTTATTGATATCGAATCACTAAACATGCCTGAATCCGCCCCATCTAATTTCAGGTGTTTAAGATTGTGGACTTAAGAGACATAAGTCAAATCCGGACCACAATTATGAGGAAAGCTCACAGCTTTCAGAGTGCACTGCTGTGGGCCTTATAGTGTGTAGCAGATAACTGAAAAGATATGAAAATATGCAAGCAACAAAGAATTAATTAGATTCTTCAGTTTAAACTAAGATTGTGAGAAACTTCAGTGGGCAGCTAAGCAACAATGTCAGAAACTGTAATCTTGAAAACAATTTTGTTAACACATATTCTTTTGTTATTGAACAAAACTTCTTTCCTAAGTGGAAAGCTTGATCAACTGTGTCATAAGCAATCAATCAAATATTGTATATTTTTATACTTACATGCTCTTCAGGAATTTAAATAAATTTTTAGCATCTTTGTTAGAAAGGTAACATTAGTATAGCCAGAAAAGGTCATGTACACACTCAGACTGCATTGCAAAGAAATAAGCAAAGAATTAAAGCACTCCTCCACATCATTTTTAACCTGTGAGGAATATTAATTTGCACCCATGAAATTTGCTGTGTTAAAAAAAAATGAGTACGCTGCATGTGAAAAAAACTGGATTTAATTTTATTTAACAATTTTCACAATTAAGGCATTTAACAAATCAAAAAAGTAAGCTGGTATCTATCAACTATGTAGAAAAAGACGTTACATATCTGCCCTAGAATCCTAAAGTAGGATGGTTTCTATTGTTTTGGTTTCTTTTCCCTACAAACAGAGTATTATAAATGGCTTCCACACAATTAACAAAATTGCTGGTTTTATTCTCCACTTGGGGAGTCACATTTCAGTCCTTTGGTGAGATATAAGATTTCTGTTATATCGCATTATAAGATTAAGTTTGCATTTGAGTTTATAACAGAAAATCTGAATTGGTAGGTTTGCAGTACAGAAGAACATTAAAATCTTTACTGTGTCTCATCAAAAGTCTTCCTATAACCAGTAATAAACTGGTGTGCTTACCAGGTATGATCAATATTTTTTATAATTTAAAATTGTGTAATTAATTATGTATTCCTGTAAGAAAGACATATAATTGCCTTACACAGGTCTGGCAAAATAGCATGTTGTTCTGCTCTGTTATCTAAAATCATAAACTTTGTTCATCCATTTCCCTTTTTGTTTGTTTCTGTAATGACATTTGGTCTTAAAGGGAATTTCCTGACAGATAGGGAATTTAACAGAACATTCCTGAGCATCCTCCACATTATTTGCAAGAGAGAAATAAGCATAAGAACAGGATAGAAAGTAAACTTACCGTAAATTATAAATTCACGTGAAATATGCTGGAGTTATGCTTAAAGGGTCCTAGTGTTGATTTCAAGCCTTCCTGCACTGTTTTCTATACATTAATCTCTAACATAGGCTCTTTCTTAGAACTGAGGGGCTTTAGCCAATTTACAGCAGCTTTCCTGAGTATTTGCAGTGCATTGTATTGCCTGCTGAGTGGAGGGAAATGGTGGTGCATTTGTGTTGTTCTGAACCTTTGATCCTCCACAAAGCTCAAACTGTAGAGGGCATTTTCTCTATCAATGATGATTTACTGTGTTGAACAATAAACTGCAGAAAACATGTTGCCTTTTCCGTTTACCTTAATCAGGAGGCATCATCCTTGGAAGCAATTTATCAGCCTAAATGGAGATAATACGGTGTCCTGGGTTCAGCAATAGCAGTCAGTTTTTCTCCTCCTTAGTAGCTGGTGCAGTATTGTGTTTTGACTNCCAACCCTCCAGCACCAGTCAGAACAAAGAGACAAAAAGAGGGAAAACAGATTCAGCTGTGTCCTGGGTTCAGCAATAGCAGTCAGTTTTTCTCCTCCTTAGTAGCTGGTGCAGTATTGTGTTTTGACTTAACTTGGGAACAAAACTGATAACACCGATGTTTTTAATTGGTGCTAAGTAATGTTTACTCTGACCAAGGACTTTGTGAGCCTCATGCTCTGCCAGGGAGGAGGGGAGGCCGGGAGGAAGGAGGGACAGGACTCAGACTGACCAAAGAGGTATTCTATGCCATAGCACGTCATGCCCAGGATGTAACTGGGAGTGATCCGGAAGGGCTAGTGCTCTTGGGTTGGCTGGAGGTATTTGGTCGGTGCTGGGGGTGTGTCGTGAATTATCTGTCAGTGGTTGACGAGATGCTGTATTCTTTTCCTTTATCATTATTATTATTGGTGGTAGCAGTAGTGATTTGTGTTATACTTTAGTTACTAAACTGTTCTTATCTCAACCTGAGGAAGTTGCATTGATTCTCCTCNTGGTCGGTGCTGGGGGTGTGTCGTGAATTATCTGTCAGTGGTTGACGAGATGCTGTATTCTTTTCCTTTATCATTATTATTATTGGTGGTAGCAGTAGTGATTTGTGTTATACTTTAGTTACTAAACTGTTCTTATCTCAACCTGAGGAAGTTGCATTCTTTTGATTCTCCTCCCCACCCCTCTGGAAGCAGGGGAGGGCAAGAAAGGGGGGTTGAGTGAGTGAAGGAGCTGCGTGGCTGGGTTTAAACCACGACATACGGTCTCAGGATTCCATGGTGTATGTTATGGTATGATGGCTCATTGAAGTCATTCCACCATTGCTCAAATAGTATTTTAAAGACAATGGCAATTCTCTCTACTGGAGAGGAAATAATGACTTATTTCGTATACTTTCTGTAATTCTTTCAGTGAAAGAAATCCCATTAATGTAAAGGGGGATTTGTGGACTCAGAGGAAGATGAAATTCAAATTAAAAAAAAAATCATAATGAAGTAAACTATGTAGTGAAGTCAATAACTATATGACATACTATAATAAACTTGGGACTTCAGAAGAAATACATTATACTAAACCAATCACATGCTAATTAATAGAAAAAAATTGTATGAGTCATAGGCAGTGTATTATCATAATAATTACAAAAAAGCACTAATCTCATTAAGCCAACCTGTAGCATGATTATCAGCTCATATGAATTAGTGATGTCTGCTTCTCATATGGTAGACAAAACCTTATATGAAAACACTTAAACCCAACACAATGGAAAAGCCATAGATGTTAGTTTTCTTTCTTTTAGCAACAGTAGAAAATCAGCTTTGATTTCCAAAGTCTTAGGCACATCTAGTTGGATCTTAATTATTTTTTAGCCTTGCATTTTTTTTTTTTTTATTTTACATTGGATAGCAAACACTTCCTACAATTTTTATTTGTTTTCCTAAAGCAGTGTTCCTGAAGCTATTTCTCCAGGAATTCTTTCTATTGACTCTACTCCTCAAGGCACTTGCCACACCAGATATCTGAGTGCTGCTGGTGTCAAAACAACAAAGTGAAAGATACAGGAAGTAAACTGATTTGTTATGCACTGCAACTGGAAACCAGGGAGGGAGCTGTAACCATGGCTAGTTAGCTTCTCTTTTCAACAGTGTCTTCTAGTTATTTTTCATTGAAGACAATTCAGAGATAAATTAAATTTAGTACTTGTTTCAACAAAATAGAAGTCTGTGTCCATAAGAAGCTGAGAAGTATCTTTACACTATAAAAGCAAGATCAAATATGTATAGGAAAATCTATATTTGCCATGGAATATTTCAATATTTTTTGAACTACCAGCTATTTAGGGTCAAACTCATAGCTATGACTTTTGAGCAGAATGCTTATAGCAGCAATATAGTAAAAATAAACATTGGTTTCCTAACACTGTCTGATTTTTCGTATGTTCTATTTTAAAAAAAAAAAAAAAAATCATTCTCATTTTCTTAATATTGCTGAAAGGTGATCAGATTTTTTCTCCTTGGTTACAAAAAAGCTTAAGATCTCTGGGAACGTAGAGCCAATGGCAATGATAGGAATATTTAGGTTTCACCTTGTCATATATAGGCAAAGTTAAGCTACACAGCATTTTAAAAATATGCGTGTTTCGGATAAAACAATACTCATACTTTCTAACTCTCCAGCATCATTGTAGGCCCTCTTCAGGTACTGGAAGGCTGCTATGAAGTCTCCACGCAGCCTTCCCTTCTCCAGGCTGAACAGCCGCAACTTTCTCAGCCTATCTTCATATGGGAAGTGCTCTAGTCCTTAAAATCCAATTACTTTAAGATTTCATCGTCTTGGAAGACCACCTGTCTTGTATGCTAAGCAAACATAAGTTCTGGTATGGTTATGCTTTTCCTAATATTTCTTGAGTTCTTTTCAGGTATTCATTAGCTTTCAGCTCACTAAGGATTTTAAAAAAGTATCTTGAAAGTCCAGCTTATTTGCTCTTTATGGTCTTCGTAAGACAAGGTCTTTCTCTTGCTTTATTCTGTAGCAAAAAAGAGTTCAAGCGCAGTGAGAGAGTTATATATAAAAGCATATTAAGGTGCTAGAAAATAATTTTTTATATAAGGCATTTTTTTACTCATTTGAAGCTTGCAAAGGAGAACTTCTGGAGAGTGTTTCTTCAGGAGCTGTGCTCCCTACAACTGAGTTTTGGGGATATGGGTGACAGAGAAATGTCCCATGGGTTAAGGCAGTTTCTTGGGACAGAGTAGAAGCAGATTACCCTAACTTCTTCAACAAAGAGAGAAAGCTGCTGCTGCCTCTCATTCATTATGCTCCTAAAACATGGTTTCAATCTTACAGCATTTCTTCCTTTTCAGTACCAAGCATACCAGCTTGCAATCTCATGCAATTCCCATGTGAATATTGATTCATTGGTTAAGAATTTCTAGGCTTTGCTGTTTGTATGCTTTTGCTCTTAATTTCAAAGCTAAGATACGAATCAAACTTTTCAACTTTTATTTGGGTTTCCATTGGCTAATGGAATTTTCAGAAGCTCTAGCCAAATGAGTCTCATGTTTATGGTAAATTCCTACTTTTTAGTCAGAAATGGATAGCTAAAATAATCCACCTCAGAACCAAAATAGTTGCTCTCCTCATCTCACATTAACTAACAATGAGGATGAGACAAAGTCTATTTTCCAATGTACAGCACTGTGAAAATTTATATAGTTAAGTATATGTAACAGAATAGTCTATAAAAATATGTACAAATACAGAATAGTATCTTTTCATGCTAAGCTTCAACAAATAAATTAACACTTTGTTATTGTTTTTGGCTTTGTACATACATCAACTCTATTCACTTATTCTCTACTTTGAATTTGAAAAAAAATAAATCAGATAAAGCTTTACAATAGTGTTTGTGAGACTCAAAAGACTGAAAAATGCCATGACTTCTGATTCAGTTGTTACCTGTGTTTGACTCAAATACACATTTTTAACAGCAAAAAGACCCAATTATTTTATCACAAAATTGTGTGACCAGCATTTATACCTTTATATTTAAAATGTAAAAACACAAAAAAAAGTGTAATATTACAGGTATTAGATAATTTTTTTCCCCAACTAGTCGAGCAATAGCTCCTCTTTTTGAGATCTAAAAATGAAAATATATTCTGAAATATTGGCTCATCTGAAGGTGTACTTCATAATTTTTAGATTGTAGAATAATGTGGTGAGAGGAAAAAAAGTGTACTATATCAGAAATCAAAAGGGAAAATACATGTAACTGAGTGAGTCTAAAACTAGATACAAATAACAGTTATGTTTGTAGTGAAGAAACACACTAATATGTATGTACATACCAAAGAATATACTAATATTACTAATGAATTGGATGTTGTTTTCTTTCTTGTAACTTATTGGCTCTTTACACTAATGATTCTATATGTATCTTATAATACTGTTAATACATATTGCTTCAAGTGCTTAGTCATCACATCTATGTTTTTGGTATTGATCTCTGAAGGCTTTTAATATTTCATTTAGAAGGAAAGGTGGCTTCCCACTTACAAAACTTCTTTTAGTTAATACTTATTTCCCTACAAGCTTTTACTAGCTTAAGAAGATGCTCTCAGGCCCTTGTCTTGTTTGCAGGGGGACATAAACCACTCTGATATCTGTTGGAGGAATGGTACAGCCCAGCACAAGCAATCCAGGAGGTTCCTTGACTGTGTGGAAGACAACTTCCTTCTGCAGTAGAGGAGGTGACAAGGAGAGGTGCTGTGCTTGACCTTGTGCTCACCAACAGAGAAAGGCTGGTTGGAAATGTGATGCTCCAGGGCAGCCTTGGATGCAGAGATCAAGAGATGGTCGAATTTGAGGTCCTCAGGACAATGAGAAGGGTGTGCAGCAAACTCACTGCCCTGGACTTCAAGAGAGCAGACTTTGGCCTCTTCAGGAACCTGTTTAGTAAGGCTCCATGGGATATAGCCCTAGAGGGTGGGGGGGGTGGGGGGTTGTTATGTCACAAGACTGCCAGTGATATTCAAGGATCAACTGCTAGAAGCTCAGGAGCTGCTGAGAAAAATTCAAAGGAAAAAAAGAGGCTTATAAAAGGTGGAAGCAAGGACAGGTGGCCTGGGAATAGTACAGGGATGCTGTTTGGGAAGCTAGGGTCCAGCTTAGGAAAGCTAAGGCCCAGTTAGAATTAAACTTAGCAAGTGATGTTAAGAATGCCAAGGGATTCTATAGGTATGTAGGGAATAAAAGACAGACTGTGGACTATGTAGGTCCCTTCAGAATCTATCAGGAGAACTATCCTGGATTTGAAGAAGGCTTGGGTTCTGAATGATTTCTTTGCTTCAGTCTTCACTGGCAAATGTTCTGACCACACCACTCAAGTCTTGGAAGGCAGACACAGGGACTGTAAGAATGAAGACCCTAGGCTCACTGTAAGAGAGGATCTGGTTTGAGACCATCTTAAAAACCTAAACTTACACAAGTCCATGGGACCTAATGAAATCCATTCATAAATCTTGAAGGAGCTGGCGAGTGAAGTTGCTAAGCCACTGGCAATCATATTTGAAAAATCATGGCAGTCAGGTGAAATTTCCGATGACTGGAAAAAGGGGAAATATAACCCCCATTTTCAAGAAGAGGAAAATGGATCACCCAGGAAACTACAGACTAGTCAGTCTCACCTCTGTGCCTGGCAAAATCTTAGAGCAGATTCTCCTGGAAGGCATGCTAAGGCACATGAAAAACAACAAGGGCTTGGTGACAGCTAGCATGGCTTCACTAAGGGGAAATCCTGCCTGACCAATTTGGTGGCCTTCTACGATGGGGCTGTGGAACTAACAGACAGGCGTAGAGCAGCTGATATCATCTACCTGGACTTGAGCAAAGCATTCAACATTGTCCCACACGACATCTTTGTCTCTAAATTGGAGAGACATCAATTTGATAGATGGACCACTCGATGGATAAAGAACTGGTTGGATGGACGCACTCAAAGAGTTGTGGTCAATGGCTCTGTCCGGCTGGAAGCCAGTAGTGAGTGGTGTCCCCCAGGGATCAGTGTTGGGACCAGTCTGATTCAACATCTTTGTCGGTGACATGGACAGTGGGATTGAGTGCACCCTCAGCAAATTTGCTGATGACACCAAGCTGTGTGGTTTGGCTGATATGATGGAGAATAAAAATGCCATTCAGAGTGACTTTGACACACTTGTGAGGTTGTGTCCTGGGTTCAACAATAGCAGTCAGTTTTTCTCCTCCTTAGTAGCTGGCACAGTACTGTGTTTTGACTTAACCTGGGAGCAAAACTGATAACACCAATGTTGTTAGTTGTTGCTAACTAATGTTTACTCTGACCAAGGACTTTGTGAGCCTCATGCTCTGCCAGGGAGGAGGACAGGACCCAGACTGACCAAAGAGGTATTCCATACCATAGCATGTCATGCCCAGGATGTAACTGGGAGTTACCCGGAAGGACACGGCACTTCCCAGTCAGGCTCATTTTCAGCGGGTGGTATCGTACCCTCTTCCCTTGTTATTTCCTTATCATTATTATTATTGGTGATAGCAATAGTGATTTGTGTTATACCTTAGTTACTGGACTGTTCTTATCTCAACCCATGGGAGTTGCATTCCTTCAATTCTCCTCCCCTCTGGGAGCGGGGAGGAAGGAAGGGGGGCAGGAAAGAAAGAGGGAGAGGGAGTAGAAACTGGGTTTAAACCACAACAGGTTGGCTGAAGTCAACCTTATGAAGTTTAACAATGCCAAGTTGTCCTGGGTTTAGCAGTAGCAGTCATTTTTCCTCCTTCTTAGTAGCTGGTGCAGCACTGTGTTTTTTAACTTTTGTCCTGGGGACAGCGCTAATAACTCTGATGTTTTTAATTACTGCTCAAAAGTTTAGACTGAGCAAGGACTTTGTGAGTCTCATGCTCTGCCAGGGAGGAGGGGAAGCTGGGAGGAAGGAGAAACAGGACATCTGACCCAAACTAGCCAAAGAGGTATTCCATACCACAGCACATCATGCCTGGGATGTAGCTGGGATTGACCCAAAAGGGCAGTCTCTGTTAGGTCAGGCTCGATTCTGTGGGTGGTATCGTTTTCTCTTCCCTTGTTATTTCTTTTTATTACTCTCATTATTACTATTGGTGACAGCAGTAGTGGTTTGTGTTATACCTTAGTTACTGGACTGTATTTTTCTCAACCCGTGGGAGTTACTTTCTTT
The DNA here is from genome assembly GCA_002631895.1 of Agapornis roseicollis. Classification (NCBI taxonomy): domain Eukaryota; kingdom Metazoa; phylum Chordata; class Aves; order Psittaciformes; family Psittacidae; genus Agapornis; species Agapornis roseicollis. Next base: position 8,795 of record NDXB01015270.1, on the reverse strand, counting down.
AGATTCTCCTCCCCATCCCTCCAGGAGTGGGGTGGGGGGAAGGGACGAAAGAGGTGGGGGGAGGGAGTAGAAACTGCGTGGCTGACTTGCTGACAGGGCTTAAACCATGACACAAGTACAAGGTCCTACACCTGGATCAGAGCAATCCCAAGCACAGCTACAGGTTGGGCAGAGAAGAGATTCAGAGCAGCCCTGCAAAGAAGGACTTGGGGGTATTGGTTGATGAGAATATGAACATGAGTGCAGTATGCACTTGCAGCCCAGAAAGCAAACTGTATCCTGGGTTGCATCAAAACGAGCGTGACCAGCAGGTCAAAGGAGGTGACCCTGCCCCTCTACTCTGCTCTCAGGAGACCTCATCTGGAGTATTGTGTACAGTTCTGGTGTCCTCAGCATGAAAGGGACACGGAAGTGTTCAAAAAAGTGCAGAGGATGATCAGGGAGTGGAGTATCTTCCATATGAAGACAGGCTGAGAAAGTTGGGACTGTTCAGCCTGAGGAAGAGAAGGCTGAGTGGAGACCTTATAGCAGCCTTCCAGTATCTGAAGGGGGCCTATAGGGGTGCTGGAGAGAGACTCTTCATTAGGGACTGTAGTGACAGGACAAGGGGTAATGGGTTCAAACTTAAACAAGGGAGGTTTAGATTGGATCTAAGGAAGAAATTCTTTCCTGTGAGGATGGTGAGGCACTGGAATGGAAGTTGTGAATGTTCCATCCCTGGCAGTGTTCAATGCCAGGTTAGACAAATCCTTGGGTGGCATGGTTTAGTGTGAGGTGTCCCTGCCCATGACAGGTGGTTGGAACTAGATGATCTTAAGGTCCTTTCCAACCCTAACTATTCTATGATTCTATGAAATTATTTGCAGATTGTAAAGGAAAATTTAAAAACCCCACCATCATAGTATCTAATCTTCTAGGATTCTGAAATGCATATGTTATTACACTGACATTCACAAAACCCTATCTGGTTTCTGAACAAAATAAAAGGGGGTGTGTGTTTTTTCTTCCTATATGTAATCAGTGTTCCAGCTAAGGAGTTATTATGCAGTCTGTGGAGCAGGAGAAATGAGAATATATTGACAAGGACATGTATCTGAAATTATATTCAGAGTTTCTGACAAAACCAATATTTTTTGATGCTGGAGTACCAGTCTTTAATGTCATTATGCTTTTTGTTCCTTAATTGCATCCTAATACAGAAGGTGCATCAAAAAAGTGAATTAACCCAGAAAATAAAACATAAGCAAACTTGACTGTGTCCAGATTCACGGTTGTGCCTCTGTTAACCTACATACTGGGTGGGCTGGACATACGCAATGCATGTTAGAATGTAAAAAATCAAATCTTCTCCAGCTTTGTTATGCTTATATTTGTTATGAGCTCTCAGGAAATTATGAGTTACTTTTTAATTAACCCTGCTGGAAGCAGCTATAATATCAAAACAGAATTATGCCTTCTAGTTTCTAAGTCAACAGATGTTGACCTTGTAGTGGCAAAATTTCTCTCAATGATATATAACTTAATCAGCATTACACCTTTCACTTGCATGAAAAAAGCACTACCTAATTACAGAATATGCTTTTTGAAAATGAAGGTTGAAGGTTAAGATTTTATTTAGGAGGCATTAGCTTAAATATGCCTTTGGGCTATTTCTATTAGCTAGACTTTTCATGTATTCTCTTAAAAAGATGCATAAGGACACTCCTAAAACTAAAAAGAAATTGATTCAATGGTATGCATGAATTCATATTCAATTTTTATTAAAGTGGTCCTTGATGATTTGAAGGTTCAGACTACATATCCCTTTCAATATCGGTATCCAGCTTCACAGAATTACTGTCTGAACAGTGATATTAATTTTGAAATGAATGCATTTGTAAAGGTTCTGTTTCAGGTTTGATCTTCTAGAGGGGAAACAGGCACACGGGACTAATGTGTTTACCCCTTTGCTCCAATTCCTGACACCATGCATCAGTATTTCCTGGAATCTATGTGGTAGCATGCCCTCCTGTGATACTCACTGCCACTTGAATCACTCTTTTTTCAAAAGGATTTCTAAATATTGTTGCAGCTATGACTTCATTTTTTTTTTTTTTCTGTGTGAGGAGAAAGACTGCAGCAAGAAAATCCTACCTGCAACCAGCCAGAACTCTTCTATGATTAACTTCAAATGCTCGTCATGTCATGGATACTGGGATTGAGTGCACCCTCAGGAAGTCTGCCAATGACACCAAGCTGTGTGGTTTGGTTGATACGCAGCAGGGAAGGAATGCCATCCAGAGCGACCTCGACAAGTTTGTGAGGTGAGCCAGTGAATATCTCCTGAATTTCAACAATGTGAAGTGCAAGGTCCTACACCTGGGTGAGGGCAATCCCAGGCACAGCTACAGGTTGAGCAGAGAAGAGATTCAGAGCACCCCTGTGAAAGACTTGGGGGTGTTGATTGACAAGAAACTGAACATGAGCTGCCTTCAGCGTGAGCTTACAGTCAAGATAGCCAACTGTATGCTGGGCTGCATCAAAAGATGCGTGACCAGCAGCTTGAAGAAGGTAATCCTGCTTCTTTAGTCTGCTTTCATGAGACTCTACTTATTGTGTACAATTCTGGTGTCCTCATAACAGGGACATGGAGCTGTTGGACCAAGTCCAGAGGAGGCCATGAGGATGATCAGGGGACTGGAGCACATCCCATATGAGGACAGGATGACAAAACTTGGGTTGTTTGGCCTGAAGAAGAGAAGACTGAGTGGAGACCTCATAGCAACCTTCCAGTATCTGAAGGGGGCTACAAAGATGAACTTTGTAGGCCTAGAGAGGGACTCTTCATAGGCAACTGTAATGATTGGACAAGGGGTAATGGATTTAAACAGGGGAAGTCCAGGTTAGATATAAGAAAGAAGTTCTTTACTGTGAGGGTGGTGAGGCACTGGAATTTGTTGCCCAAAGAAGTGGTGAATGCTCCACCCCTGGTAGTGTTCAAGGCCAGGTTGGAGAGAGCCCTGGGCAACACGGTTTAGAGTGAGGTGTTCCTACCTATGGCAGGGGGGCTGGAACTAGATGATCTTAAGGTCCTTTCCAACCCTAACTATCCTATTATTCAATGACTCTGCTTCTATGATTCTATTTGTAAACCTACCATGTGAATTCGGAAATTGGGAAAAAAAATTAAAGAGTCAATGTGATTGGTTCAGGGAACAAGTATCTGCATTTTACAAAGGAGCAAGAAGATAAAGGAGGAAGCAGGAATTTGATTCCATATGAAACCCACTTCTTTATTTCAAGCTACCAGTCAACATTTTCTTTTCCTTGCTAATAAATGGATTTAATGTCTAGTGAAGCCACTTCAAAGGGTCTAATAGAAGTTGAATATATTAATTAAAATTTTCTTAAAATAGCAAGGAAAACTACAGTACATTGAAGGAAAAAAAAAGTTTTCTTAAATAGAAAAAAAGTCTATGCTAAAAGTAATCTTAAAAAAAAAAAAGTCCACTATGTTCCTCTACTGGTAAATTATTTCAAGCTTTGCACACAATTTTTTTTCTTTGAAACAAACTAGAAAAAAAAAGAGTAAAACTTATTTCAACTTTTTAATGGCCAATTTTCCACATGCGGAGCCTAAATAACTATAGAGAAAACAAACAAACAAACAAACAAAACCAATATTTCCTAACTGCATCTCAATTCCTTCTGCTCAAAGCAAAAGGGTAAGTTGTGGTAGAAGTTACGGAAGTTGTGGGGGAGAAAAGAAAAAGAATAATAATGATAAAAAAAGATTACATGCTTTCCTTTGTTTTCTTCAACAAAATGAAGATATTTTGAGATTTATAATGCTAGTTAGTAGCTGGTATAAACCACAGTACTATTCAGGGAAGAAACATAAGTTAGCCTTCTTTCATTTGGTAATAACTGAAGGGAACAAAAGAAGAGGGTTTTTTGTATTTTCTCTAAGGTAATTTTGTATCATTTTTTTGCCTTTTCAAGTAAGAGATTTCCTTTAGTCTAGTAGCTACCACAGCATGTTTCTCAGATGTCAAGATAATGACTCAATTTCTTTGCAAACGGGTTGTGTCTTGAGTTATTACTATGACTAAAGAATATGACTACTCTCCTCATAAATTTATAGCAAACTCTATTTTCAAGTCATTAAACAACTATGATCAGTTTACCACTGAACTTGAGGTTATGTTTTGGAAGAACAGAGGGTCATCTTAACTCAGATGAATATATATCTGAAACAGATTCATATAAACTTCTACACAATTTGTGACATTATTCTTGTTTGCTTGAGAACTCTTAGACAAGGCTCTCAGCAAAAGGTTAGAAATTAATTTCATGTTATAAGCGTAACATAGCTATATGTTAGTGACATTTATGAACATAAAAGAAACATGGTATGGTTTAGATGGAAACTGGGGTATTGTTTTAAATTAATACTGTGATTATTACACCTGCATAGCTAACACTGACTTCTCTGAAGACAATTTTCAAAAGGTAGCTTTTATATATTTGAAGGCTTGTATGCCTCACTGGGTAAAAAGAAACTGACATTTTGACACTTTTTATTTACATGATCTTCCAGGCCTTATGAGGTGACAAAACAGACCCATAAAGTACTGTGTAGGATATTTCAGGTAACTGAGTAAGTCAGCTGTGTGTATGAATATATGTATTTAATGTTTGTAAATTAATCACACTATGTTTATAAAATAGTTAGAGAAATGATTGCATAAAATTGGAATTGCAAAGTTCCAGGATGGTTTTACTGACAACATTGTAGATCAGGTTTGCCCAGAGTAGCAAACCTGAATTTTTAATGGACTATTACAACAATTACAAATCTGCAGATAGAATTTAACCTCAAACTTATAATGCTGTTTACACAAGCTGAAAATGTACAAGAATAAAACAATGTTGAATGCTTTGCTCAAGTCCAGGTAGACGATATCAGCTGCTCTACGCCTGTCTGTTAGTTCCTTAACCCCATCATAGAATGCCATGAAATTGGTCAGGCAGCATTTCCCCTTAGTGAAGCCATGCTGGCTGTCACCAAGCACCTTGCTGTTTTTCATGTGCCTTAGCATGCCTCTCAGGTGACTCTGCTCCAAGATTTTGCCAGGCACAGAGGTGAGACTGATATGGGATCATATCCCATTACTACCAATCTGAATCATATTAATGTGCGAAGAACAAATTTTATCTACCCAGGATAGTAGGGTATACCCACTTCGTGGGGTATAGTACAACATCAAGTATTGTTCTTAAATTAGCAGAAAGTATTGTGCAGACTGGAGAAGGCTCCCTATGAGAGAGCAGTGGTTATTTTTCAACACTTTTGAAGGGGGAAAGACTTACACAGCTATGTAACCTAATGTGGTTACAGTAAATAATGGTGCATAAATTGGCATTTTCCACCTGGGGAAATGACAAAAAAGCCCTAAATAAACAAACAAAACTCACAGAAACCGAAACCAACAAAATTCCTTATTTATCTTGTCATTTTAAATTTCCATCTTGGAGACATGATATGACTTAGATCAGATGCGGTATGATATGACTTAGATCAGATGTTAGGAAGAAATTCTTTACAATGAGGGTGGTAAGACACTGGCACGGATTGCCCAGAGAAGTGGTAAATGCCCCATCACTGGAAGTGTTCAAGTCCACGTTGGATGGGCTTTGAGCAATGTGATCTAATGGAAGGTGGCCCTCTCCATGGCAGAAGGATTGTAACTAAGATGATCTTTAAGGTCCCCTTTAAACCAAACCAGTCTGTGATTCCTTGGTTCTATGATTCTATGATGTGCTACTGTGATTTTACCATAACAATAAATAATCGTCTGATAGCTGTGTTGTATTTTGAAATTATTATCAATTACCTCTGTACACTTCTCTCATGGAGGCTCTTTGGAGGTTACTCTAAACACACCTTTCACAATCTTTTGATCAAAAATTTCCAGAGTCTCTCTGTTCAAGGCAGTTTTGACTTTGGGTGTTTATTCTGCTAAATGTTAGAGTGATAATATTTTTGTCTGTTGAGTATTTTCTATCTTTCACACACATTCATCTGTGCAGACTATTTCTCATAGCAATTAAAAGATAAATTCAGACTTTTTCCATTATTACCTAGATAAATAAGCACTAAAAGCCAAACTGACTATATAATCAAAACAGTTGAGAGAAGTGAAAAAAAAATCCAAACCCTTACATTAACATTCATGGATACTGCACGCTTATTAGTGCTCTAGATAGTAATTTTCCACCAGAAATAATACCTTTTATGCATTGGAAAAGTACTGAAATTCAACTGCTTATTTGAAAGTGATAATCTCAGTTTGATGCACAGTAATATGGCCTTCTAATCATAGAAATAACCAGACAAATTTTTTTTTTTTTTTTTTTT
>NDXB01015269.1:56340-81074 GCA_002631895.1 Agapornis roseicollis | reverse complement strand
ACACAAATTCACACCCAGTTTCTTTAATTTTCAAAATTCCCTGCCTAGATATGCAATAGGAGTGCCATTATTTTTTTTTTTTTACCTTTGAATGAGAAAAAAAATCTTTTTTAAACATTCTGTTCATAAAAACTAGATTAAGAAATGTTTTTGGAAGTATAAAATGATTTCAAATGTTTTGAAGCTAAACTAAGTTAAAAATGAAAACCAGCTGATCTGGCATTTTACTCTTACTCCCTACCTGTAGGTGAATATAGCAAGTTTAAGAAAACAATGTATTGGCAAACTACTATAAAATAGCTGTTGCGTATTGCTCAGTATCATTAATCTTTACTAACCCAGCTCATTCCAGAGTTTCAAACTTCTGTTTTTATTTCTAAGTTTTCTGTATTTTCTATATTTTAATATAAAAAAAATGTTCAAAGCAAACTACTTTTTAAATACTCTGGATTAAATTAAATTCAGCATGGATGTTTATGATACTGTTCTAGTGAGTTTTTTATCTCAGGCAAGTTGTGTACCTTGTGCAAGCTGTGAAAATCTTTGGATTTGCAAGCTGACGTTGTCCTTAGTATAACTTTATTCACTGCTCCTTCTGTTGCAGTAAGTCTCAACCAAATCCCCTAATTAGTGCAAAGTTATAAAAGTATAGACAGATGGAAAATTAATATTTATAGCAAAATGCCCAGGGTTTTGATAACTGGAAACTCTTGGAGCAACAGATGATGTTAGCAGTTAAGATTTAGAGAAAGTAGCCTGTTCAGGAAAACATGGAAGCTCTTGTACTTTTCTGAAGTAATAAGTCATCTAGTGATGACCTTAAATGTCAGCATTAGTGTTTCTGTGAACTGGAACCATCTGTGGTTAACTGTCTAAAATGAATTAGTTTATTTTGGTAAATAATTGTTTCCCCAAGTGGTCCCCAAAGCCCAGTAGAAGTTAACAGGATTCACCTCTTATGCCACAGTTTCTGCAAGTTTTACAAACACCACCATCTTGACAGATAGTTGAGTATTGATGATCTGCACATCCATTTTTGTGATCAGCCCCAATTGCTGCACAGTTGTGTTGTGAGCTTGGGAGAAATAGCCCAAGAATTATCCACTGAGGAGTGCTGCAGGGACTCATGATTTTCAATGTTAGGTGGAAAAAAAAAAAAAAAATATGTGTGTATAGAAACTTGTACCATGTTATAACATGCCATTACCTGTGTAAGAAGTTTCCACAGATATCTCTTGGAGGGGCTGAAGTGTTTCAGGAGAGTTTAGAGATTCTCCACATTGAGTGATGTTATCACTATATTTCAGCATATAACAACAAAATATATTTGTTAAGTATGCTGTTGGTTATGAATATCCTATACCATTCATACTTTCTATGGTATTGTTATCATAATCTTGTGTTGCATTATGCCACTATGGTAACTTTTAAAGCAGAACAAGAAAGAAGGGTTTCAGCGAGATGTATAATGTTCTGACAACAGTAAACTTTTCTACCTTCAAGGCAAGAGCTGCTCCTCTTTTTATTTATTTATTTTTTATGATCTAACATGTATATTAAAATAGTATCACTAATGTGATATTATGTTGCTTTTCAGCATCTTAGTCTTTTAACTGAGATTGTTGCAAACATCTATATATGATAGAAAGTAAGATTTGTCATTTGCATTTAAAAGCTATGAGGTGATACTTCAGATGATTTGTAAAATCTTGTAGTTGCTGAAAGTAGCAGACAGTTGCTTAACTATTTGCACAAAACCACTTGTGCACCTCGTATCTATTACAAACGGTGAGATACAGCCACAGCAGAGGTACTTGTGCTCCTGTATGAGTTGCTGCTTTTGGAAATTCCACCCGTACACTTGCCTCTCAGAAGCTTTGAGTCCCACCTGTGGTTCTCTTTTCAGAGTAGCAGCATTTCAGTGCTCTGTGTCACCACCACAGCTGCTGTCTCACTAAGCTGTACAAAAAGTGTGAGTGTACTTTCCTTGCTTGTTCAGGAACAATATAGCAAGGTCACCAAGAAGAGAGGAAGAATGTTGTACTGATGTCTTCAGTTTAGAAATGATGTTTAAGGTTGGAGTGCAGAAATGAGGGACAAAAATATTTTCTTTTCTTTTTCTTTTGAGGTGGCAGCAGACGGTGACTGCGGTATGTAAATATTTGTGAAGAAGGGACCATGAGGAGTAAAGGATTTCTTAGCAGAAAGCATACAGGGACTAAGCCATTCATTTATGGTTAACAGATAAGAACTGGAAGCAAAGACACCTTAGTATCTAACAACCCATACAATCTTGTCAGTGTTTGGGGGATGGTGAACCATGTGACGGTTTCTTCATCTCTTGCATGTTTTCATATAAAGGCTGCAAGCATTTTCCAGAGGATTTGCTGTTATAAATAAAGGCTGATCTTTGGGCTTAATACAGGAACAACTGAATGAAATTTAATGCCCTGTGTTAAGTTTGGTTTAGAAAGATTGAAGGAATGGCGCAGCAATTCTGCAGAACACAAAGAACTTTTTTTTGAGAAAATAAAAGGAACAATTTCTTCTCTAGAGTTTGTGGTAGAATGCATAAGAATTGATGGGTTTCAGTGCAGCAAGTTAGACATAAAGAAAAATGTTCCACTTGTCAGAACAGTGAAATACAGGGGGAAAAATGCCTGTGGAAGTTGAAATAATAATTTAGATGTGGTTAACTTTTTCCTTGAGAAAAAGAGATAAACTGAATGACCTTTAAAGTTTCTCCCAGCCTGTTCTCTGAAAGCCTGTAATGGGTAATGTAGCTGTCAATTTTATCTTCAACTTCCTAAATCTTATTCTGGTTATCTTTTACCTCTGCTCAGCCAAAGTGTTTTATTTCATGTAATGTATCTGTTTAATGGCCTTACTTCAGAACATGAATCACATTCCACACAAAATTTCAAGGAAAAAAGTAACAACCCACCATCTTCTTTTTAGGTCCTCCAGGGAAAAGAGGTAAGCGGGGCAGAAGAGGAGAGACTGGTAAGTTTTCAGTTTCATAAGATCCGTTTTTTTTTGGTGCCTGTGTTTTTGTGAGGATACATAGCCAGCATGCCTTCATTTTCAGTTTTATTACTTGAGTGCTCCAAAAGAGAGTTCTGAAATTTCTCTGAAAAAGATTTGTGACCCTTGGCATATACCTGATGGCTTTCCAGATACTTTTCTAGTTTTGGGCATCACTAATTTGTAGGTACACTTCAAAATGCTTGACATGGTATCATTTCTAGCATATTCTAATCATCAAAACATTTTGGGGTCTTTGCACACTTGTGCAAGTTAGAGTAACTCCATGTAATTCAGTAGTTGGAGTGCTATAAGTCAGTGTTAAGAGTATCAGGACTCAGGGAAATAACATGATAAGTAGACTACTCTGTATGAGAGAAATTGTTTTTTACTAGAAATGAGCACAAAGTTCTTACAGAAAAGCATTTGTTGGTTCATTACCTTGTACCAGGGGGGTTGCTGTTGAGAGGATCCTGCTGGTGGTGTGGAGCTTGAAATTTCATTTAAGACAATTGTTGCAAGATGCTGAGCACCTCTTCCTGCTGACATTCACAAGAATTGGAATTGTTGATTACCTTGCAAGATTGAGTTCTTCACAGAGGTGAATTTTCTGGAGGCAGTGCAGGAGAAAATGAACATTTCTGTCCTCCTTGGCTGTCTCATCTAATCTGCCAGTTAGGAAAATCTTCCAATCAACTTGATCTCTGTAAATCTCCTGTAGCTTTCCTTATCTCTGTAAATGATCATTTATCTGACTTTTAAAAATTATTTCCATATTTTTATGCCTCTCAAAACTGAAGCCAAGCCCTGCTAAAGGTTAATACAAATCACCTTGATGTTTCCATTCAGTATTGGCTTAGTATTTGCTTCAAAGAAAAATTCTGTGGTACAGAAGGAAATTCTGTGTTTGAGGATTGTCTTACAAATGATCCTGACAATTTGCAGGATGCTTTTTGATTCATTTTACATTTCAAATAAACACATACTAAACTATTAATAAAGGAAATTGATCTCATTTAAAAACAGACCTGCACCTTAAAATGGTGTTTAAGAATGTTTACCAGGATAAAGAAATTACCCTTGTTACTAGACAATAAAATTGCATTGTTAAAACCAAAAGGCTGTCAATATTAAAAGTGATCTCAAAGTACAGCTGCTGTTGTTTTATACTCCTTTTGCACTTCACTTTATTCAGAAATTAGAGAGAGGCATAAAAGCTTAATGAAATGCCATTGATTTGGGAGCTGCAGCTGCTCAACTTAATAAGACTGAAATAGTAGATTTGATTTGTGGCCCTTTGATAATGTTTCCAAGAACTGCTATACAGGTCTTTGAGTCTAAATAATTGAAAAAATGTGCAAATATCACTTCACAAAGTGTGACTTTTTAATGGGAAGTGTTTTATATGTGTTCTTTGAGAAAGGAAGGTGATGAAAAGAAAGTTCAGCCCTGCTAGGTCGCCACTGAAATGTCTTCTCATAGGCAAAGTTGGAATGCTGGAAGGTCCTGGTACCTATATGTCTTGATGAGATGCCCAGTTAAATGCCAAGGGTACTTTGTGAAGTTTTGCAGCCAAGCTGTGATTAAATGCCAACTGTGTGGCTAACTGAAACTGATGATGTGGCTACATAATGCTTGATGCGGAGACTGACAGAATGAATTGTAGTCCATGGCTGGTTTTCTTGGACTGGCATGAAATTGCATGGAAGTGGATGGAGAAGCAACTTACATAAGATTGCATGACTGTAATTGAAGAATTGGTAAGGTAAGTGCATGCATTTAGGCCTTAGTCATATTTACAAGTTACAAAGCACAACCAAAGCTAAAACGTACTTGAATGGGAAAATGTGTACAGTGTATTAGCAGTGCTGCTCACTTACAGTCCTGAGGCCTTGTGCTTGGCTTCATACATATGTGTCTTTCTTTAATAACTTCATAAGCTTACACATTCTTTTTTTCTCTTTTTTTTACCCTCTTTCTCTCTACCCCATCCCACAGGACCTCCTGTAAGTACAGTGATACATTGATGGTTCTTCCAGAATCAGGGAGAAATCTGTTAGATCCTGTTAAGTTATCACCGTGATAAAATGATCATGTATCATCAAGAGGGAATTTTGGTATTTATACTTACACAGTGTAAATACTCACTAATTTTCTTGGTGTTGAATAATTTAATCAGAAAGTTCCTTAAAAAAAAAAATCTCTAAAACAATAAAGCTTTATAGTCACCACTCCAGATAACAGTTTGGATCACAATTCCACGTAAGTATGTTATGCTCATTTTGCTTATGCCTTGATAACAGATACTTTAATACAGTATAAAATGTGCAAGTATAGTATCTTAAGCCCAGACTCGGTCACTCTGCCTTTTTCTGGGTAGTAACTTGTGCTGCAGTCATCACAAAGTCTTGGGGTACCTGCTCCTTGTTCTTTGAAGGTATACGAGTTATCCAGCTTATTGCAGAGTAATCATTGCTGAAGCCAGTATGTGCTAGTGTAAAATGAATATTAAATAATACTGTTCAGTTTATTAAATTAGTTGAATCTTGTGCTAATCCTATTTGTAAGAAAACAGTTTCTCTCTTCTGGGGTCTTATGATAGTTTTGTTTTGCGGCTAGGTTATTAAATTGCTTGGGTTTTGTTTACTTTGCTGTACATTCCTGGAGCAGGTTAAAAGTCAGACTTGAAGAACAGGACTAAACATTCTTATCTTAAGCATTTTTATTTGTCATGTCATCCATGTGCACCATATGGTGTAAAAGTATGACCATTAAACCAGTGTTTCTTTTACAGTGTTTGCAGGCTTCTATTATTTTTTTTTTCTTTGATTGATATAGCATTTCCACAGTATTTTCAGGACCAGATTATCTGTCTATTCTATGCTACATGCATGCTTGAGAAAGGTGAATTAATATGTTAAATTCCTGCTATGACCTAATAATTTTACTGTAAATGGTATATACTGAGCAGTGACACTACTGACAGATTTTGACGTGCTTTGTAGCTCATAGTGTCAAATTCATTTAATAAGCCATCAATGAAAAGCCATGCTTAATGCATAAAACTGCTGTTTATTTGAAAGAAACACCATCTTCCCCTATTTATTTTGTAATCTTCCCATGAAACACAAAGAACAGCCATAAATCATGATACAAACAATTTTCCTGTAGTAAGACGATGTGGCAAGAGTTCACTGTGTGTCTCATTATGAACGCCTTTGACTTTAGCTCCCTGCTGTTTTAGTACAGGTCCATTTAGAAAAAGAAAAAAAAAGGTCTCAGTTGTGGCTCCCCAAATGGAATAATTTTAGGAAGAATCTGAATTAAATTCTAGTTTCATATTCAAAACCTAAAGGACTTCATCTCCCTGGGAGGCAGTAAGGGTTTAAGTTGCTACAAGGCAAAATGTAATTTCTGTTCCCAATTAACTTTTTTATTTTCATAGACACAGTCTGGCTAGGGGCAACTGGTGTGAACTTAGTTGTTGTTTTCATCTGGGAGACTGTGGTAATAATTTTCATTTAAAATAGCAAATATTTGTTTATTCCATGTAGCACTGCATAGGGATAGGTGTGTGTTGTATTTTCAATTGCTACTGTAGTGCTCTGCTTATTTTCCTGGTACATGACTACTGAGTGTCACATGTAATAGCATTCAAAGGCTACAGCTTTCATTTATTTTATTTTTTTTTTATGATCTGTTATAGCATTCTCAAATTTCTTCTTTGGCACCTGTGTGCTAGTGGCAGTTTATGTATGTAATGCTTTACTGCCTAAGCATTAAACCTGTTTTACTTTTAACCACATACTGCCCTTCAGTCTAAATGAATAGTTCTCTTAATAACAAAAGGAATTTCAATAAACATCAGAAGAGCCATTAGCCTTTTAGTTAAATGGTTTATTTAAGTCAAAACATATAATTTTCATTGCCAAAGCCTCATTTCTTCACTGTGTAGTACATATTTCATATTTATTGGTTTGTAATGTCATCACATATCAAAAATTAATTGATATGCAAATTATAATCTGCCAGTAATGTACTCTGCATGTTTGTTATGTCATATGTCATGACTGTGTTGTTAATGTGTGTCATACCATTTCATCTCATTCAACCAGGGTCTACCAGGGCGAAATGGCTATCCGGTAACTCATCAAATATTTATGACAGTATATATTACTCTGAAATCATGATGTTGTGTTTTGGTTTTCCTTTATTACTGTCAAAAATACCTCCTTTCTGTTTCTCATATGCTTATAAAATGTAAGACTTTCCTCTAGAAACAAAACAAAAAAACATTGAGAAGATTTTAAAAAGAATATGAGTGTTTGCAGTGCATAAATGCAATGCACTGATTGTTTGATGTACATATTTTGTGTTCACTTTCTGCATCTTGTATACAAAACTAAGTTTTACTCTAATTAAAAAAAAAAAATTGTTTAGCAAGATGCTGCATCTCAATTTACCATGTTAGAAAGCTGTACGGTTGCTTTATGAAACCTCTACTTCCTTTCTTTGAATTCTGTCCTTTTTCTCTTGACTGCTTCAAGCAATGAGTTTTGAGGAAAGCAAAATGCTATGGCAGAGGTCCTAGCAGTTGGCTGCATTGTCTGTCACAGAATAATTATCTAATAATGGATGCAATTAAGTTTTCTGTCAGTTTCACCCATATCTCTAGGATTTATTCCCTTAAAAATATATGAAATAATGCATCTTTCTAAAAGCTACTAATAATGCATTTCTTCCATGTAGTCAGGTTAGCTGACTGCAGTGTCCCACTCAAGGAAAAATGTGTATGCATGTGTATTAGAAACCAAGTGACAAAATGTGTTAGTGTGATACATTTCAGAGACAATGCATATGCACAACACAGTAACTGTTAAAGTATGATAATAATATTACTCAAGGCCCTTGATACCATATCTTGGAAGGCCCTCACATACTGATTTGTCTATGTATTTCAGGCAAAATATGCCTAATTTTTCAGTGAGTTTTAAAATGTTTCTGTTGGTAAATATAAATCCCATGCCTTGAACATCTGCAGGTAAAAGGCAATTTCATAGTATCATTGAATCCTAGAAAGATTTAGGTTGGAATGGAAGTTTGTAGATCATCTAGTCTAATACATGTCATGGGCTGGGACATATTTCACTAGACCAGGTTCCTCAAAACCCAGTTCAGCCTGACCTTGAATGTCTCCAGGTATGAGGAATGCACAGCTTTGGGAAACCTGTTCCAGTGTCTCTCTGCCCACATCTTCCTTATTTTTGACCTAAACCTATGCCTTTTTAAAATCATTGTCCCTTGTCCTGTCTCTACAGGCCTTGGTAAAAACAAAACAGAACAAATCCAGACCCAACCAACTAAACAACAACAGCAAAAACAACAAACACAAACAAAAAACCCAAACCAAAAGACAAAAACCAGAGCAAAACAAAACAAAACAACCAAACCCCAACCCCTCCATGTTTCTTATAAGGCTCCACAATATATTGAAAGACCTTAAGAAGGTCTCCCCAGTGTAATTTTTTCTCCATTTGGAAGCCCAACTCTCTCAGACTGTCTTTGTAGGAGAGGTGCTCCAGCCCTCTGATCGTCTTTGTGGCCCTCCTCTCAGCTTGCTCTAACAGGTCCATGTCCTCCTTATATTGGGGGCCCCAGAGCTGAATGCAGAACTGCAGGCAGAGTCTTAGCCCAGTAGAGGAGGAAAATCACTTCCCTCAACCTGCTAGTCACAATTCTTTTTATGCAGGCTACTACAATGCTTTTCTCTGGGAATCTTCTGTAGTTGCAAAGTTTTCTGAGAAATACTACCAATGAAGCATCATCCAATGTCTGTCTCTATTAGTAGAAGTCGTTGAAAGTCAGCTGGGGAGGAACTGATCATCATTATTAAGAAACATGTTGGATATACTGAAACCATTATCAGGTTTCCTATTTCACTTAGAGTGCTTAATCTGTGTAGGTGAGTGCACAAATGTGTGGAGGAGGAGATAGAGTGAAAAACTTGCTAAAACCCCTGTTTTGCTCATCATCCAGCTATTAGCTCTGTATACAAAGACTGGAATTTAAAAGAAAAAAAGGCCCATAGTGACAGTGAACCAGCCATTAGGCTTCTGTGAAAATTAAATCTGTGGTGTTCCTCATTTCAGTTAATGAGCTTAATACACAAGGTGAAGTTTATATTGTGCACAGCACAAAAATCCTCATAGAGTTAACTTCTTGGCCTAAAGTGTAAGTTGAGAAAATGAGTGAATGTGTTAGTGATGGATTCATGCATGTCTTGAAGGCTTCATGGGGACAGTTTGAAAATATGATTTTCTGTAGAGCCTGAAGGCCAGTCTTTTCTACTGGTCCAGCTGCTTTCTTGAGAAGATTTGAGGTGGAATTTGAAGACAATAAAGTTCTTGGAAGCCATGCTATTGAAATTGCTGGGTCTAATAGTGGCATTGTTATAGGCAAACTTTAGCCTGAAAGCATTTCTGTTCATGTGTGCAGCCATCCATGTGTGCAGTCATTTGCCTTCAGTAGTGCTTAGCATAGGTTCAACACTACTTCCTGCTTGAAAGTGACTGGGAACAGAATTTGGCTATGGTTCCTGAAAATTGTCATGTGGCTAGCTGTTTCCATCTTTTAAGTTACAGCCATATCCTCTTGCTTTGAATGGGAAGTATGTAACAGCAAGTGCAATGCACTTTAAAAGTACTTATATAACCCTATAGAAATCTATGAAAAGGCTATTAGTGTTTAAAGTTATTTCTCTAGAGTCCTATTTAACTCCTATAGAGTTATGTCTCTGAAATATAACTTAAAAAAACTCTCTGCTCAATAGCCCAAAACATAAGGTTGTAATCTCACAAAATCTAGTGGGTTTTTTTCTCCAGGACCTAAGTTTTCATTGTCCATGTTCATTCTAATTTTAAAGGTAACTTTAGAAATAATAATTATAATAGTAAAAGAAATGAAAGTGATAAATGTAAGTTTTTGGGAAGATATGGTATTGAAAATCAAGAAAATAAGCTGGACTTACTGCTAATGAATACCACAGTTACAAAGGGTTTTATAAGACCATAATTAAGTGGCTATTATGTAAGGCACCATGAATACTAAGAAAAGTCTACACTGTACAGCTCTTTTCTTTCCTCATTAAAACCTTTATGTAACAGACAAATGACCAAATTCAGAGTTGTAACTCTTTCAACTTCAGTTTAAAATTGAAATAGGCTATCACATCTCCTTAAATGAAAGAGAACAAAAGAGTGTACAAACATTAGAGAATATGAATATAGGCATTTGTTGCAGGGGGTTTACATGACAATGTCACTTAAGAAATAATGCCAGAACTTGGAAAAAATAATACACAACAACAAAACACCCAACCATTAAAAATATCCCTTTTCTCAAGTTGAGAATTCAGACCAAGATAAATGTCCAAGTACATCATCATGGAAGTTGTTGCATTATCTCCAGAATAAAGGGTCAAAATATAAAGATGTCCATATAGCATTGCTTCATAAAAGAGGGGACCAAGGAAATTTCATCTACATTTTACCATGATGCCAGTCTGCAGGACATCTGATGCATTTACAAGACTTTTAGGAGCTGTGGAGGGTAATGGTTGCTCCAGGTGATCTTATATTAGATCATAGAATCATAGAATAGTTAGGTTTGGAAAAGACCTTAAGATCATCTAGTTCCAACCCCCCTGCCATGGGCAGGGATGCCTCTCCTAACATCCTTGTCTCACCTTCAAGAAATGGAAACAGAGTCTTGCAGAAAAGAATGTTTCTGAAGTGGAGGTTGTTCTCCTGTAACTGTAAACATGTTGTTCAAACATGAAATGTGCATCTTTGAAATTTCATCTGTCATTTCATTTAATATTTTCCTAGCTCTTGAAAGACTTTCTTGCCTCTGAATGGTGAAGATAACAAACTGGCCAAGATTAAGACTGCAGGTAGAAAATTTCAGTTATTCTTTAGCCTGTTATGATTACTTCTACCTTAGAAAATATCTTGATCACCACACTTCTAATTTTTTGCACATGTTAAAGTGTGTCCCAATATATCCCAAAACAAACTGTTGTCCTGATGTGTAAAGAATTTTAGGTTGCTAGTAGAAGGCTCTGATTCCCCTTCACCTCCCTTTCTGTATTACTAAAGGTGAAGAGCATTCCAGGTAGAACAGAGAAGGGCTGTGAGGGGTTTGAATTCGAAGAAATAATTCTGGCATGGAAGAGCGTGGAAACTCCTGTTGTGAGAAATTGGAAAAAGGCGTTTTATTGTCCTGCTGTGTTGCTTTGTCTTTGAAGGTGTTTCATGTTTCATGTTCTGCTGGGTCTCCAGTTGAAGACTGGGGCTGTGTAGGCAAATGTGTAGTAAGTAGCAGTGCCTGTATATGTAGTTATGTATGTAACATTAATCCTATTCAAATACAAGTTTTTCAGCTGCATACTATGGCAGCTGATTTGCTGTAAAACGAACATAACTGGAATAATCTAAAGAGAAGAAATAAGCAAAGACTGAAAGTTTTTTATCTGTGATTAGGTATAGCTTATGGCAGTATTAAGCACTTCTGCAACAGCTGTGGCATTTCCAGTAGCACATCAGGTATCCTCTTTTTCACAGTTACAATAAAATATAAATGTCTAAGTTCAAGGGGTGGCTACGTCAGGTCCTAATTTTGCACTGAGAATTTGGCTTGGTGATCCTATAGAAGTTTCCCAATCTGCAGCATTTCTTTTTCTCAACAGGTGCCTTCGCAGACCACTTTCTATTTTTTTGGCATTTGACCAAAGTAACATCTTAAACATGTACCAGCAAGACTTTTGCAATAAATTTTAGGTTTGGTAGTGAAACACTGATAACTATTTCAAGGTTTTTTTGTTTGGTTGGTTGTGTTTTGTTGGTTGTTTTTTTCTTTTTTTTTTGTGGGTATTGTTTGTTTATTTGTTGTTTTTTTTTTTTAAATGCACAGAAAATTCAAAACATCTGGAATCTCAAAAATTTCTTTATACTGTGACTTTAGTATGCATTTTCTCAGTTTGGTATACTTTGTCCTTATTTTTAGTCCTGGCAGATGTTATTAGCTTGGGAGACAAAAGGTTTTCAGTTGATCCATCTGCTTCAAACTACTTACTTGTTCTCAGGGAGTGGAAGGAATTCTCTGCTTACTTTAAAGAGATACAGTTGATCAGCTGTCCATCTCAAAAGGTTACTGAGTTTAGAGATTTCCTTATTTGTAACCATGTACTCATTGCCCATTGTTCCAAAAAGTTGTCGAGTGATGCTAATGCTTCAGATTCAGCAGAAAATGAGTGTCTGCTCGGGATGAGTATAAATTAAGCCCTTAGACCCTTTATTCCTATTTCACACAACTACTTTCCATTAACACATTCACTGCAACAGACTGGAACTTCAAAATAGCCTTGCCATGATTCACCGAAACCCTGCTTACAAGACATCTATTTGTTAGTGTGTCTACCAAGAATATACTTCAGCTCGCATGGAGTGTAATACTGTCACAGCCGACCCCTAGACTTTTGTATTCTGTACACAAGTGCTACAGCACTGTCACAGAAGCTTATAATGACAGCTGGATTTCTGTGTTACAGTCAGGTCAACAAGTAGGGAGATACGGCATTCAGTTCCACTGTCACACATGGAGTTACCTCAGTTTCTACAGCTGCAGGCAAAGGATACTTTCAGTGTCTTCCATGGATATATCTGCCAAGTCCAGCACTCAGAGGTAGCTCTAGCTACTGGAATAGTTTTTTCTAAGTGATGGATACCAGTATGACCTTCTTGAAGCCATAAATGTTATATGATGTATACTTTGAACAGTGGTCAGCCAGAGGAGGGTCACTTGCTTAAGTGTGAATTTTGTCTTGTTATCAAAACATAGATATGGCCCTAATGGCAGTTTTTATCTGCAGTATGAAAAATTTCATTCTGTCCGTTAATATTCTGATAGGTAAGAGGTAAAGTCCACTCTGTAAAAAAGACAGTTACACCTTTCTTGCTTGCAGTTGTTGCCATCCTGTAGTATTTGTTAATAGGCCTATAGTGGCAGGTTGTGCTGAATTGTTTATTCCTAGAAAACTTCAGTGGCACCTCAGAAATCTTCCTAACAGTCAGGACACAGTGCATCAGTATTCCTCAATAATGCACTACCAGAATCTCAACAGTTGTCCTGTTCCCAAACGCATGCTGCTGTTTAAACACACTTGCTGCTAAGCAGGTTAACTGTATAGTACATCTGTGCCATGAGAAACAGAGGAAGGCTGTAAGAATGTGACAATTTTTTAGAAAAATACTGTATCTGAGGACATATTAATAATACTCAGCAAATAAAATTTAAGTTTTTCTGGCAAATTCTGACAGATTCTAAATTTGCACAGTTGTCTGAGTACTGATTGTAGCCTTTGCAAGCTGTCAGTCACATTAATATCATAATGGTTTGTTACGACCTTCATATCTATAAAGAATATATAATGCAATTAGTTTTGACTTCTTTGTATGCCAGTGTTTTTTTTTTTAAAGTGAGTGAAGATAATCATAGAAGTTGACATGAAAGGAAAAGCTTGATACTTCTTAAGTTTGCAGTTACTATAGATTTTGCATTAGTTGACTGTTGAAGCTACACATCAGAACATATTAATTAACTTCTTCTAAGTCAATTGCCATTTTGAATTGTTTTGTCTGTTATGCACCCAGCATTACATGAGTGTAAATAACGGAAGGCAGCATTTACTTCTGCAACTCCCTGGAGGATTCTGAGAGTGCCCTAAGCTATTCCATATCTGTGACTGTGATAGTGAAGTCACAACTGCCTCATATTCAAAAGCCAGTGATATAAAACTGTATTTCTACCCTTTTCCTCACTTGCAATTGTAAAAGAAATTGCCATATACAAACTCAAGTACAAACTTTACATGGTGACTTAAGAAAATTACTTGCGCTGCAATAAATGCCTACATAGCATGCCTACATAGTATGTTCTGGTTTAAACTCACTAAACTTTCTAAATTATTTAGTCCATTTTATACATAGTATTGCAAACAAGGATGTAGAAAATAGTAGAATAATAAGCCAACATTATAACAGATAACCTCAATGTATCACTAGTAACACATTCAATTGTTGCCATATGCTGGATCCACCAAGACCATCTTTAAAGCAATTTCCATCTTGAATGCATGGACAGAGAACTTCTCTATTCCAAAATCCACATCTCTGCATGGCACTTCCTAGATGTCAGTGTGTGGTGAGAACTGAACACATAATGCTAGGATACAATGGGCTAGTGGATCAGTGTAGGTTAGATTCACAGTTGATGGCATTTCAAAATAATGCAACCTCATATATCTATCAGATAAATAGAGAATGATAGCCGATAGCAGATAGGATAGATGTAATTTAACAATTAAGTGTCTTTTATCAGTGTTTTCCTCTTTAAAAATTGCGCTCCTCCATAATAAAGCATGCATAGGCAGAAAAAGGAATTAGCTAATTAGTCATTTACTTGACAGTATATATATAAATTTCTGGTCTTTCTGGGCTACTCCATGGAGTTCAGCTCAGCAGGTGGCATGCAGAAGGACTTAGTTATGATTTTCATATTTATGCTTTGGCAGATGTAATTAATGCTTGAACCACACCTAAGATCATTCATACTTGCCTTTCATTAGGCACCCCACTTGGAATTTCCCAGTCATTTCCTCAGAAGGCAAGATGTAACTCTCTGGTGTAACAGGAATACCTTTATTTATGAAACAAATTACCTTGGTGTAAAGTTTTGTGTTCCAAAGGAATTGTAATTCTAGGCCTAGTTTCTCAATTTGTGTTTGCCAGTTGCACATGAATATAGAGTGAGTAACCAGTGATAGTTGAAAATGACTCTTACAATTTGCCTGAGCTGTCACTTTCTCACAAGAAGTTTTCAGATTCAAAGAAAATGTTAAATCACTTAGAGTAGAAAGGAGGGTTGCAAACATGATATGTCATTTTCACACTGGATCTTTCATTTGGACTTATGATATAGCTGAAAGATATGCAAGACTTTACTACCCATACAGCTCCAACATGAATATTACTACGTAGGAGTTTAAGTGTGTTGTTAAACCTAGCTAAGGTCAAGGGGTATAAAATTTCATTGAAGAAACTTGTTCCTAAATTACTAGACTAGGTGGCTGGATTTTGTGATTTCCAGCATGCAGGGTGAAAGTGTTTTCTCCAAGGCTGTTTGCATGCCTGCTTCCCCCTGCACTCAGCCCTTAGTTTCCATTTATGAGAGAGGCAATATAAGGAGGGGGACATCTGGAGTAGACAGGCACCTGAACTGGTTCTTATAAAGCTGAATAACAAACTTTTTCCCTACTGGGAATCAAAAAGTTCTTTCATCCACCTGTAGTGGGCCCTACACTGCTTAGCATCATCCAGTAATTACACCAGAAATGATCTGGCTAGTGTTTGTCAAGCTAATAAGGTTGTCAGCTCTACGTTTTTTGAGTTTCTTTTTCAATGCAGGAACTTAGCTGGTGTAACAAAGACTCTAGAGTACTTTTTCTCCATTCCTGGGTATCTTTGGGATGGGCATACTGGGAGTGCATCTTGCCTTTTGCTTCACAAGGAAAATATTAGGGTGGTGTTTGGACTGCCCTTGTTTTTGTTTCCTCAGCTGTACGTATGCATATCGAAATCGAGATTAGTTAAAGCAGTTTCTAAAAGCAAGCATATTTATCTGGTAGGAAAGATTTATACAAGTAGTGTGGAATGTCAATTGGAAGTTTTTCTGTGACTGTGTAGAATACAGATCATAAATCACCCTCACAAACCTTTTTTTTTTCCTCTTTGGCTTAAGGTAAAGCAATTAACTGTTTTTCTTCTAATATTGAGATCTGCACAGAACAGATAATCTAACAGGGGACCCTTGAGTTAAGAATTCTTTTTAGATTATTTTGTGCATGTTCATGATAGCTATTTCCAGTAGGAGAGGAATTTAACCCTTTGTTGCTTTTCCTCACAAAAGGAGCGTGATTCAAAACAGTCATGCACATGAGCACTCATCAGTTGAAAAGAATATTACATTTTTAATGTAGAAATCGGTTTCTTGCTGCCATATGATATTCTTAGGAAAATAAACTGTTGTTCACTCCTGCTTGGAAAGCTGGAAATCTTAGCAAGTGAAGTAAGACAAGGGAAAAATTGGAAATTGTTCTTTCTGTAACAGTTCTTCATTTTACCAGATCAATTGCAACTAAGATAAGCAACAATAAGGGTAGATTCTTCTACTTTCATTCATGTTGAACAGCACTTACTCAGAGAAGCCATGCCCAGAATAATAACTACTTACAATAAGAAGACAAAGAGGAACTGGGATGAATGCAGAGCAAAAAATAGGAGACAAATTGTGGGTGCTAAGGAAGTTCTTTGTTTCTCGGTACACAGATTTTCGTGAAACAAAAGTTGTGTCACTGTACTGGAGTTTTGGGCTTACACTGACATCCATTTTTTAGTTCAGTAATATTAGACATGTGTATTAGCCATGCTGGAGGTTTTGGCCTCCAGCAGTTTGAATTATCTTAGTTTGCAATGTACATTTAGTTTCAGAGGGTGATGTAAACAATGGCACAGTTTTCCATAGGTGAGAGTGAAGGTTGAAAGAAAGTGCTCCAAAAGCACCAAGAAAAGCATACAGCAGTTCTGCAGATTTTGTCATACATACTGCAGGGTTTGTATCTGTAGTCATCGCAAAAGTGCAAAAAGGGCAAGTGTAGGGTCCTTTTTTTTTTTTATAAGAACGCTCCAAAGTGAAGCCTGTGGGTTTTGTTCAGGTAGTCTGACTAATTAGCCAGTCTCTGAAGAGAAAATGACCTCAACATTTCCACTTTCAGCTATGTGGATCAATTATCATGATTTTTGAGCTTTGTTAATCCACTCTGCATATGGTAGGAGACCTCTCATTTTAGCTCTCTGCCTTTTGGCTATTGTAATCTGGTATTGCCATCATATACAAACTGTTTCTCCCTAGATGGGAATGCAAAGAAACACATTCCTGCTGTCACCAGCTTCTGCAGAAACCCTTTTGTAATCTTGAAAGGCAGTTATGTCAGAAGAAAGAAATGAAAATTTATTTGGATGTGTTCGTGGGTGGATCCACAAAACTTAAAAGAATAGTCTAGAGATTTTAAATGAACTAGTGAGTTTGGGAAATGCTTTAGGATTTTAAAGGCTGTTTCATCAAACTATATTCTGTCTGTGGATTCACCTGCTCAGCTCTGGTGAAACTTCAGTTTACCTAGCATAATCTGATGGAAATTAGAAAGCAGCTGAGAGGAGTGTATGATTTGCTGGAGTATGGCTCAGAAAAGCTCAGGTATGAAATATTCGGCTTTGCAAGTTTTCTTGGCTAGAGAGGAGGTAGCCCATGTTCTAAACAATCTGATTTCAGTAACTTTTGTTTCCTTTGGTTAAATGTTTTGTTGGCTGAGTTTACTTATTTCTGTTTGTGCAGTAGTTGTCAAGGAAGAAGGAAGGACGTGTTTCTGACTGGGCAATGAGGCACTGGCTCTACTTGGAGTTAACAGAGATTTTCAGAATCAAAACAGAAAAAACTCTGAATTTGTTTTTCAATTGGCAACCTTCAGAAAGCAGATGTATGCGAACTGAGAAACTTGGTAGCTTTTCCTAAGTAACTGGAGGAAAAAACCAGACACCAACCCAATAGGAAGATGAGCTTTTGTTCTCCAATGTAAAAAAACCCCAAACTCACCAAAACAAAAAAACCACACACACAGAAAAAAACCCCATAAACCAACCCAAACAACCAAAATCCAAAAACACAACCCCTGCCCTCAAAGAAATTCTGTTTATTTTCACAATAATTTCACTTATGTCAGGAGAAGCTTGGAAATTGGGCCTGTAAATATACTTTCACCCGAAAAAAACCCCAAACCAAACAAAACCTGCAGAAGTTTGAAACAGCATTGCTGTTGAGGCTCTGAACTGAAATGACAAAATTCTTTCAGCATTCTCCCAGTAGCTACTTTCAACCTTTTCATGAACTTCCAGATGTTACACTTTGGGTTTAAATTACAGTGTCTAGGGGTTTGCTTGTTTGTACGGCAATTAGGACTGATGTCTGAGGTTGGCAGGAGAGGGCATTAAGGCAGTAAAGGAGGTAGCATTCAGCTCCCCAGCTAAAATAATATAACTAGTTAAAGCACAGACTTGCAAATAAAGATTCTGTATTCCTATCTGAGCACTTCATGCAATTTATAATCTTTGTTATTACATGCTAAATGATTTTGTTTTCATAGTCATGGTAATAGATGTTCCTTCTGGAAACCAAGTTTTGGCTTCTGATCATAGCAAGATTAATGTGAAGATTTTTCTTCAGGGACTAGAAATAGTCTTTTCTTAAAATAAGTTTTTTTCATTGCTCCATCCCCCTTTTCCTCTTAAAATGGGGGAATAGAACAGGTGGAGCATCACTAAAAACTATATAGAGAAAAATTTCAGGCAGAAAGAATGAAAAAGTTTGTAAAGCATCCCTGAATTCAGCTTTATTTCCTGGAATTAAATAAACTTTTAAAATATACTTCATATGTTTTTTCCATAATGATCTATGTTTTTTTAGCTTTTACTGGTTCCAGCTCATTTTGTAGGGGACAGAGTTTATGCAGCACCATCAACTTCTAATGAATGATTTAGGTTATAGCACGTTTAAGACAACGGTAGTGCCCTTAAACTAGTTCCATGCACATTTGTGCCTTTTAAATCTGGTAGGTGTATGACAGAAGTATCTGAATGGGCTTGCATGTGCAGAATTTTATATTTCAGCATCTGGGCACATATGGCAGTGCATAGCTGAAAGCACCTGCTTTGGTATTTAAGTTTTAACACAGTTCATCTGTACAAGTCTGTTTTTTGTTTTTCTTATGTTGTATCCCAGATGGAAATACTGCATTTCTGGACTAGGACTAGGTATGACCATTTTGGTTCTCCTAGAATTCTTCGAACAAAGCTTTCTTCAATCACATAATAGTTGAAAGAGATTGGGGTTTTATCTACATGTTTATTTATAAACACTCCAGTACCTTGGGTTTTCTTTTTGTTCTCTTTTAAATCCTTTGTAACCGTTCTTCTTTTTAATGGAGATGTATTCACTCTGACTGATCTCCTTTGTTATAAGTCAAAAGTGAAGTGCCTCTATGGCAGCTGTATTTTTTTCTTAATTCCCTGGGAGCTCCATTCAAAATACAGCCTCTATAGGGGTTGTATAGACAAACGAAAGAGATGTGATGGTCAGGTTCTTCTGTCCTAATGGAGCAAAAATCAATTTACACACCTGCTCTTGAGTTTTGCTAATCTTCCAGAGCTGATGGTTCCATCAAGGGAAGGTCAAAAATTGTCCGCTGCAGGTTATTTCTCTTTGGTCCTGTATTACTCACCAAAAGCTGCTATTTTTCTTTTTCCTCAATGGATCTCACTCCCCCTGAAAAGAGAAGATGTGTAGAAACAAAAAAGAGATTGACTGAAAGAAGTGGCATGGATTTTTTTTTTTCTTTTCTATAAAGCCATCAAAACATATATAACAAAATTGTTCAGTAGGGCTTCAGTGAGCAAATGGATTCACTTCCATAGTAGTATGAGGAGACAGATTATTCCAGGAGAACAAAAAGCTAATTCATCAAAGTCATCATGCCACAGCTGTTACAACAACTTATCTCCTACTGAATGCTAGCCAGCTAATTTTTGAGAAGTGACATTTTTCACAGTTTATTGTTTTCTCATCAACATGGCACCAACCACATCAAATATATTCACACAGTAATGTTGGCGTTGATGAATTGGCCATGTGCTTTCTATTTACAGACACAGGAGTTTCAGTTTCTTCAGGAGAAATGAGAAATTTTAGGTAGAAGGTAGGAGATTTCTGTCTTGTGTATGTTCCCCATGTTTAAGTACGTCCTAAGCTATGCTGGAATTCAGTAGCATAATGAAGTATTTATATGGAAACACATAGTTCTGCAATCCTTCAGAAGATTGTTTTTATGGATGAGTGAGGCATATGGGGGTAAGCCCTTTAAGATTACAACTTCAATACAGTTTGTTTTTTAACAGCAGGCAGTTACAATGTGCTGTTTCTCAACTCACTGTACCATACATGATTTTCCAAGGTTAGGCAGATTCATTTTACAATTTTATTCTATCCTTCCTTCCTTCCTTCCTTCCTTTCCATGAAGAAGCACCTTCCTTCCTTCCTTCCTTCCTTCCTTCCTTCCTTCCTTCCTTCCTTCCTTCCTTCCTTCCTTCCTTCCTTCCTTCCTTCCTTCCTTCCTTCCTTCTTCCTTCACTCCCTCCCTCCCTCCCTCCCTTCCTTCCTTCCTTCCTTTCCATGAAGAAGCATCTGAGTATCAGTTAAGTATTTCATGCTTGGGGTTGTAGTCTAACTGACACTGTTAGTTAGTGTTAGTCAGTGGTAAATACTCCATTTTAAATGAACTGAAGCAAAACAGAGTCAACATGACTCCATTCTTTACTATAATTTGACCTATGTTGCTCTTACTCTTTCTGGGGCTAACAGTAGTTACTTTTTGCATTAATTTGTCATACAGATGTGACTTCATGAATTTTGCAGATGTGGATGAGATGTATAGGCTACCAGGAGAAAAAAAGTGTCTTGATATAATCTTTTTGCTAGCCTAATGTATGAAGACAACCAAGGTGCCTCACAGTTTGGGGTTCATATTCATACTTGTCCCTTTTTCCCTATATATTTGCAATGTGTGCAGTGTTGGCCATGATAAATAGAAGGATTTCTGCCCACATCTTTCGTCCAACTCTAGATTTGCCCAGTTCTTTCTCATAGTTGTTTGGATACATAATTCAGCAAGAACAGTGACAGTGCTCAGATACTCAAAAAAAGCATCTGCACCACAAGAAATTGCCTGTCAGATTTCCTGCAGTAACTATAAAAATAAAAAGTATCTCAGCAATTATTTTTCAGCTGTGAAATATGCTTTTGAAAAGCTGTGACTATAATTTTTCTTGCATAGAACTCTTTGTACTCCCTTATTGTTACCATATGCAGTGCTTTTTTGTAGTTTAGCCATCCTCTGAATAGCCAAACTGAAAAATCTTTCTTTCTCCATATTGCTTACTTCTACACATAACCAGTCTGTCTTATAACTGCAAAGGAACTTTCTGAGTATTCAGACTCCATGAAGGGCTACTGGCTAGGAGTCTCATAATCTAGAGCATTGATGCTCCAAGGAAAGTACTGGAGACTGTACCTGATAATTTTGGTTTATTTTGGAATCTTTAAACTGTCACTCATCTTTCATCTTGTTCTGTTATTGATGATTTCCCTCATCTGATTTAGGCTAATATGGACACTAAAGCCATTAATGAAATTCAGAGCTTCAGGTCACCTGTCCTTTTGTTTCTTGAAATTCAAAGAAACTAAAAAGTATGAAAAAATGCAAACATTTTCTTTTCTGTAACAAAACCAGCAAAATATGTGTAAGATTCTTGCCAGTTCTGCTTGGCAGCTTAATATTAGCACTGGCTTATTGCTTTACTTCTGCACACTGCATATTTCTCTGTGCTGAAGGCACTACACTTGACAGGTGGTTTAAAATATAGATTGGAATAACTCCTGATTACTTTTTTGCTCATGAACTAAGTTCTCAACTGGGAACCTGGTATAACTTATCTGGTTGATGGAGGCATAGTCTGCAGCCTTAACCACGGTGCTGTTATTCCTCATTCTTCAAGTTTTATCAGAATCTTGCTTCTGAGGCTCTTCTATGCTTCCAGGGTATGCTTTGAGATCCTTGTTGGCTTGACAAAGGCAATTCTGTGGGAGTTTTTGATGACAGAGTTTATATGTGGCTTGCAACCAAATGAGAGATAACTGGAATTGTAGGATGAGGGTATTAAGGTCTTAAGGATAAACTTGGTTGACTGGTTTGTTTCTTGTTTTGTTGTTTTGGGTTTTGTTTGTTTGTTTGTTTGCTTGTTTTGTTCTTTGTTTTAGTTTTTTGGATTTTAGTTAATGTAGTTTTTCCATTGAAATAAAAGGAGTATTGGGGAATGATTAATTTTGCATCAGTACTTTGAAAGATACTAGGAAAGCAAGATGTTGTTTCTGGAGGCTGAATGAGGCCTTTAGCACTTCAGACACGATCCAGAGTTGTGGTCAAGAAGATCAGGCAGCTGGGAATTTTGGTTTGGGGTTTTTTGTTGTTGTTCTTGTCTTTAAATTAATTTAAAAGTCTGTATCTTCTATCTTGGAATACATTTATACTTACTTTTCAATATCCAAGTGATGATCCACCTAGTTGAGATTTATGTCTTAGTTAACATGAACTACCTAAGGGAAGAAAGAGCCTTGCATTGTTTCTTTTATTAGTAATTTTGCTTTTTTGTGATAAAGAGATTTTAGGCAGTAGGTTCAACTTGGCTTGTAGTTAATTTTTTTTTTTTTCACAACAAAGTTTTCTCCACCCCAAATGATCTTGATAAGTTAGGGTTTTTTTCAGTAGTGTCCTGATTACTGGCCAGAGACACTTGTTTCTGGTTGCTTTAGTGCACCCATTTTTTTTCCTCCAGGCTTGCAGCAAGTGATTTCTGTACCTAGGCTGTTTGTTCATATTGCTCTGAACAGCAGTCACTTTCAGTCATTGAAAAAGAACCAATTTCATAAGTAGGAAAAAATCAGATAGCTGACAAGCTTATCATACTCTTGCCCACATCAGCTCAGACGAAACTTCACTGAAAAGAAATTTCATCAGACTTGCTAGGAATTATATATCCTTGCTAGGAATGCTATATTACATCTAATTAAAGTCAGCCTTCAAAAACCTGCAGTTAAACAAAGGAGAGAGAAAGACAAACATGAAGACCCATCATTTTAATGGTATCATGATGAGGAAACCTGAAAGTTGTGAGTTTTTTAACTTCTACCAATCTTGAACTAAAATAGGTGATTTGAAAAGTCTTTCACCTTATCTGAACTTAGTGGAGATGATCTGCAAACCTGCTGTTTGAGAGAGATTTTCTGTTGTTTTGTTGTTTTTTTTTTAACTCCATATAGGTATTTTTAAACTCAGCCTGACACAGTAAGTGGCATGCAGTTCACACAGCTGCTCTAAAGCTAGATTCCTGCTTTCTTTTGAACCTCCTTTGTATATGTATTGATATAAGAGATTTTCAGGCAGCTGCAAGTAACAATTTAACAATCAAGCTTACTGTAGATTGTTTAGAAATGTGGAATAGTTTAGTCTAAGAATTTCATCAGGATAAGAGTTTCTGAATTCTGAAATGCTATTGTGATCATCTGTATTAGTTGTCTTAAAACTGCCAAATGTGTGATCTAAAAGATTAGAAAATATAAAAAATTACTGGGGAATATCTTAAAATGTGTGTTTTCTTATTTATTTGTTTATCTTTTACAACCCAGTGCAAAATCACACTTTTATTAAAGTCCATATGAAAATTCGCTTTTAATTCAGTGCATTACAAACTGAGTCCAAAAAATATTTGTATGCTGGCCAACTTCAGCTATGGCATTTTTATGTGCCACTAGCTTTATTTGTTGGGCCAACACTGGCTCTCAGAAATGTTAAAACAACCTTTAAGTTCCAGTAAATTGCAATGCAATGTAGCATGGTGCTACTGGGTATCTATTTGGTGTTCATGTCTCTCTTAGAAATGGAGATGTTTCTGTACCAATTTTGTGTGTGCAAAGCATTTCAGACACCTGTAGTCTACACTGGGAGAGAAATTTCTTTCTAAAATATTTGTTTTCACACCAAATAATCTGGAAATACAGTGAGTCAAGTATGCTTTTGGAGATGATGATTGGCTTACTTGTGATATGTTTATACACAACTAGAATTGGAGTAATTATTGGCCTCAAGAGTTTTCCTCATTTTTTCCACACAGATTGTGTTTGCCACAAACAGATTTACCTGCATGCTTTCAATGAATATAAACCTACCAAAATTATGCACTTTCAAATATACCAATTCATTTTATTTAAAGACAAAACCCCTTCAAGTAGAAGGTAGTCTGCATTTTCTAAAGAAGTGATGTCTATTTTCTGGTTGCTTCAGAACTCAGTCTTCTGATGAGTATTCCTTAAATAAAAAAGAGCCACTGAAGGATGAGTGGGGAAGAGTAAGAAGATAAATCTGTATCGTCTTCTCCTTCCCTTGGAAAATTCCTTTATCACATAGTAGATTTCAACATGTGATATTTTTTCATATCTTCACTTCTGACTCAGAATGTTCTGAAGAAATAAATATTGCATTGAAACTACCCAAAGCAATAATAATGGCTATCTTTTTGATA
Organism: Agapornis roseicollis; assembly: GCA_002631895.1. Classification (NCBI taxonomy): domain Eukaryota; kingdom Metazoa; phylum Chordata; class Aves; order Psittaciformes; family Psittacidae; genus Agapornis; species Agapornis roseicollis. The sequence goes on along the minus strand of NDXB01015269.1, from coordinate 56,694 downwards.
GGGACACTGTCGAGTTTTCTGGTGCATTTGCTTACATAATCAATTTCTAGCAAACAATAACCCCCAAAATCCTTAAAATATTTACCTCCAGAGTAACCCATATGTAAAAAGTGCTTAAATGGGAAACAATTATTTGTGTAGCATTCAAATTCTGACTAAAATTGTGGTTCTTTGAGAAACATTATATTTACAGTATTCTTGAAGCAGGGAAGCTACTTTTCACAAAACCAGACTGAAATGGCACTCATATTCCCCTTCCTCCCATGTTTGATCTCTGTCTGTATTATTAGGGTAGGTAGTGGGTAGTGCATAGGTAGTAGTACATAGTTGGGTGTTGTTTGAAAAAAAAAAAAA